>WBMZ01006310.1:0-37819 GCA_013400975.1 Atrichornis clamosus | reverse complement strand
CGCCCGCCGCCCGGCGCTCACCTGCCGAGAGGAGGCCGACAGGGTACGGGGGTCGGCGGCGCCCGGGCTGGGCTCTCGGCTCCGCCGGGCTCCGCTCCGCCGCTGCCCGCCGCGCTGGTGCAGGGGCGGGCGGCGCTTCCTTCCCTGCCCCCGGGGAGCGGGAGGCATGCGCCGCAGGGCTCCGGCGGGGAGGCGGGGAGGGACCGCACCGGGCCGGGGCACAAAGGCAGGAGCGGCCGCTGCTCCCGAGAGCCGGCGCGGAGGGGAGGGAGGGCGGCAGGGAGGGCGGCTGGAGCCCGGTAACGATCGTAACGGAAGGGCCGCCGGGGAGAAGGGGCACCGCGGCCTCCTGCAGCCCCGCGGAGAGGGGTGGGCTCCAAAGCCCGGTCCCGCCGGGGACTGGAAAAACAGCAGCGAAGAGAACGAGATACTTCTGAGACGAGAGTCGAGCGCAATGCGCAGAGGGAGGATGATCCATCCCGCTCCCTCCGGGGTGCAACGGGGGTGCCAGAGTGGGGGAAACTCAAAATACCGGCAGGATGCAACACTGCACTGTCCCAGACGCAAAGTTTGGGGGTGCAGAACGAGAACTGAGGTGCAGAGAGCCAAGGCCTCTGCTTTCAGCGGAAGCGGTCGGTGCTTGGGCTCCTGGAGCTGTTGGGTTGTTGGAGCTTTAACACAGAGAAACAGCAAAGTTTTAGTGCTCTAATTCATCTCTGTTTCGCTGGCGAGCGGGGCTTTCCCCGAGGAAACACCGCCAGCCCTGTGTTATCATCCCCGTGCTTCCAGAGCAGAACCAAGCTGCGGGATCCTTCCTTTCGGGACACCCGTTTCAACCTGCTCATTCCTAAAACACACAGAGTGAGTCATAACTCTCAGTCTAAAAATCTGCACGAGCATTTCCATTCCTAGTTCCTGGCGGACAAAAACCTGGTGCCTCAACCCAAAGTGCTGCCTATTTTCACTTTGTCAGTGCATTTTGTTTCCCCGTGGGGCTGGAACACCTGTGATGGTGCAGGGGGAAACCAGTACCTTTTGGCTGGGTGTTGGCAAAATCCCAGGGGAAATGCTCAAGCTGGGAGGTGTCAAGTGAATGGCAGTGGGGAACAGCAGGTACGGAGGGTCCCAGGCTGAAAATGGGGTGACTGAGAGCGTTGCACTCTTTTTGTGCTCACTCTGTGGCAACACGTCACAAGATATGGGACTGACATATGGCGAGTGCTGTGGAACAGATTTCCACCTGCTTTTATCCCAGAGATTCTCATTTTGGGGAGCATGTGCATTTCCATGCCCTTTCCTTGTCTCTAACTTCACATTCTAAGGTTTTTTTTCCCCCAGGAATCCTCTACCACCAAACGAGGTCTGACCCTGGGAATGTGGGGCAGGACCATGTTTCAAACCATCAGACACAGTTACAAACTCACATTAATTTATCTCCTGCTCTTAACAACAGATAAAGCAGAGCTGGTAAGACATTTGCCTGTGTGTTCTTGTCCCTGGGATATGTAACATGCTTTTATGTTCTGATCTGGCTCGCTTGAGTGAGACTGCTGAAAACAGCACAGCCAGCATCTGTGTGCAGAAGGAAACAATGAACTTGCTTTTCCTTCACTGCAGAATTGCAGCCTGGAGGTGAGGAAACTTTGCTCCGCTCACCATATTCCTCCCTAACGCCACGGCAGAGCAAAGAAAGGGCTCTTGTATTCGTGTATCCTCTCGGGCCAAGTCAATTTACATGTGAATGCGCTTTTAAAATAAAATTAAAAGTCAAAGCTGTGGCCAGAAGCCTGATAAATGTTTTTTTGTGCACATGCAGTTGCTTGGGAGGGGGGAGGCTGGCTGCTGCTGGAGAGCTCTGCTGTCCCCAGCCCAGGTGGCATTCACAGCTCTGCAGAGCAAGCGGCCTCCATGTGCCACTTGGGCTTCAAAGAAGAGCAGAGCCTCTCCCCGAGGTGCCATTAGGGATGATTTGCCTTCCTGATCCACGATCTTGGCGGAAATGAGAGCAGTGGTCCCCGTCCCCGCTGGACGGATGACAAAGTCACGAGCACTAATTGGACCCCTTGTTAGAATGGCTGGAATGGCAGGGAAACATTCATGTTTCCAAAATGAAACATCTCCCCCGAACCTCCGGACCTGCTCATCCCATTTCCAGCTTATTGCAGGGGGTAGGTGCTCATTACAGGTACCTCTGGATACCTCAGAGGCTGAAATCAGAGCTCAAGTGATGGCTTTTATTTTTTTTTTTCCAGCCAGAGAAAGAACAAGATTAAAACCAAATTAGTAGGAATAAAAGGGCTCCCCTTGCAGATTTTGTTGTCAGGTAACCTGTGGCTTTGTGGCCAATTATGATTCCTACGTGGAGCTCTGTTAAAACACTGGCCATGTCTGCTGCGCTGCTGTTTTGTTGGGAATATGGGCCACAGCTGATGCTGGCTGAGGGCACAGCCATGTCTAGGGAAGCCAATACCTCGGGTTCTGCAAACTCTTTCCTCTGCTGGTGGCAGTTTTGCATTCCCCAAGCACATCTTTGGGTTTTGGGGCAAATCCACAACAGCCCAATCCTGCTGTGACCATTGAGTTTTTGGGGGAAGGAGCAGCAGGGAAAGGAGGTGGATGGAGTCCAGTGTGAGCCTTGATTTTCCCTGACCCTCAGTATTTGGGGTCCATTTATCACTGAGCTTTGGGACACCCAGTGCTGGCCCTGCTCCAACATCCCCCTGCCCCGTCCAGCTCCTTCAGTCCCATCTCAGATGATGTATTTGATGGAGAACAACTGCATCATGCAGTAACATGGTAAATTGAAGAGTTTAGTTGTTATTTAATAAATGCCAAGGAGACTCATGAGGCCTTGAAGTTATAATAGAAAGATCTAATTTAGAAAAAAAAAGGAAGAGAGATGCCTGTGAAAGCTGCCAGAAAGCAGCACTGGGTATTGAACATTTCTATTTACCCTCTGAATGGAACAGAGAGGGTCTCAGCTTCCTTACAGCAGGGCTGGATGCTGCCCAGGGAGGCAACACCTGAGGCAGGAGGAGGTCCAAGGGCAGTTTTTGGTGGAGCTCAGCCCCGGGAAGTTGTGTTGTGTCTTGCCTTGGACGACATCATTGCTGTAAATCACCTTGGGTTGACAGATTTTTTTAAGGAAAGAAACCCAGCAGCTCCATGAAACCAATTAAGTTGTAGGTATAGCACAGAGGCAGATTACAGAACACATTTAATGTGTTTGAGTCAAACCTGGAGGACTTCACATTCATCACTGACCATTATACAAATGCAGCTGAAGGTCTCTGTGGGGCACAGCTCATTGCTTTGGAAGAGACCCCTTTTCCATATTAATTCCAAGCCTATCTGGCATAAGAACACAATGTGAGAAACACAATGTAGTGCCAAGAGGTTTAACTGTAACCCTGACCTTTCCTTGCTGTCCTATGGCAGAGACCTCTAAAATTTCAATGGGAACGATGGCCCCTCTCTTATATCCTGTACCTGCAATCCTTTAATAGTTTTTGTATGACTCATTCCTATCTAGGTTAAACGATAAATTTTTCATGTTTACAATCCTAGACATGGGCTGTGTGGGCTTTTAAGAGTTTTCTTTACACAAATCTCCCCTTTCTGTCCATCTCCGCGGGCTTTGCTCGGAGGCAATGCTGTCTGTATTCCCACAAGGGCATTTCCAGCTGGATCCTGTGCTTGTCACAATTCTGCCTGTGCCCATTAGGTGTCAGGCTCTTATCGGCTCAGTCTCCAGTTCCCGGGATTTCGAGGAGAACACGAGAATATGAGAAGCCAGAGCTGGTGTGGCTTGTCTGGGGTGCTGGCTGCTCTCTCGCCAGTGTGTGCTACCCAAACTGGGTGCTGTGGTGCTCACTGGGCCACCAAACAGGGACTCTGGGCTGGCCTTGGCCCAGACTTTACCAGCTGGGATCCCTCCAGAGCCACTGCTCATCCCGGGGCTGCAGAATGGGCATTCACAGGCAGCAACTCCTGCCCCAGAACTGCCGGGTTTTGGAGCAGGTTTGTGTTTTCAACCACGTCTCATTGCATTGCTGAGGTCAGCTCTTCCTGTTGCAATAACTCCTTACACCGCTCTTGGCTCTGCAGGGTCACGGAGGCAGGGAGCAGCCTCTTTCCACCTTTTCCATCATCCTCTTGGGATGAACAGTGGGAACTGAGTGTTGATGCTCAGTGCCAAGCCCTGGCAGCACCACGAGTGCAAGGTGCGGGGGCAGCTCGGGTATTTCCTGCATCTCGGGGCTGGGAAGCAGCGATGAACACATGGGGATTCATTCAGAGACAGAAACTCTGTCTTTTTTTTTGCTTTTTAATGAACCATGTGCAGAGTTTCCCACAGCAACACTTTGATTTCAGCCACGAGCCAGGATATAAACACGGGCATTAGGTGCCATGAGCCAAGGTGGCTGGTGATGAAAAGGGGTCTGTGAGCTTTAAAATGGCCTATTTAAAGGGCAAGATCAAAGGTGTGCCATGGGATAGATACCTGCCCTGCTACAGGAAGCAAAGCCAGAGTGAAACAGAGATGTTGCACTCTCTGTGTATTTCAAAGGGAAACTCTTCTGCTTTGACTTTGTGCTGCAACTGCTGAGAGCTTTAAGGGGGCTGGGGGAGGGAAAGAAAACACATCGTGCTCCAAATCCCCTCATTACTGCTCCTCTGACTCATCTGTTGAGGAATCCCAGCACAGTCATGGGCCTGTCCATCTGCAGTTACCACGTCCTGCACTTACAAAGTGCTTCTCCTGACCTGCTGCTCACCCAGGAGCATCCCTGCAGCCCCCCGTGAGGCAGGGGCTGCTGGATTCCTTCTGTGGAGCAGCTCCTGATTCCTGACAGAGCCATTCCAAGCACTATCCCAGTCCCCATTAGCTCTAAGCCAGTGTTTTTAAGAGGCATCTTCCCATGTAGGAAAGCTTTTCAGATCACCTTCAAGGAGTACTCTATTTTTAGCACCCTTGGACTCTCTTGGCTGCAAACAAGCGAAACCTCTCTGCGGTGAATTTACAACAGGGCAGCTGGCAGGGATTCAAAGTCTCCATCTGAAGAGCAGCACAAAGGAAATTACTTGTCCCCGAGGTCCCTGTGGAGCAGGTTGGGTCCATGGAGCCACCACGGGATGCTGCCTGTCCAGTCCCACCAGGGCCAGGGTGCACAGCCCGCGCATCTCCTCCTCTCACACCTCTGCAGTTGCCAAGTGCTCTTCGCACAAGCAGCTTTGATTAAGGATTTGCAAACAACTGCTGTTTGGTTCAGTGCTCAGAATGCTGCCTTAAATAAGTTTTGGATCAAACCAGAGATCACTGCTGTTTTGGATTTTCATCAGGCTGAAAAAACACGCTGAACTGGGGGTCTGTGCCATGCTTTGACTTGGGTTCTTCTCCAGCAAACCAGCACAGAATGAATCGCCCTCAGCAGAGCAGCCGTGCAGAGCCACAGCCTCCCCGCTGCTCTGCAGGGCGAAGGGACCTCCCAGGAGCAGTTTCAGGCTGCTTGAAGCAGTGCTTGGAAGACATGCTAATAGTTATGTGAAGGATTTCTTCCTCCCCAGTCTTCATTCTGCTCTCCCAGTGTGCCAAAGGCACCTCCCAGCGCTCCAGCCCGGAGAGGTGGGGGCACGAGCTCTGGCCACCCCTGCTTTGTGCAAGCTGCAGCTGCTCACACTCCACGTGTCCTCCTGTTTCTCCAGGGTCTTTTAGGGCCGTGTCATATGGCCAGTGATGGGAATTTTGGACTAAGTGCAGTGTCAGATTCTCCCTCCCATCCTGTCAGTGATGGAGGAGTGTTGACTGGGCACTCAAAGTGCCTCCAGTGCAACAGATCCAAAACGGCTTTGGACACGGAGCAGGAGATCAGATCCTTCTAGTGAGCATTACGAAAAACATGGATGGGGTTTGTGCTCCTGGCATTAATAGTCCTTTTAAAGTGTTTTGTCATCCTGATCTTGAATCCCCTGGCAGTGTTCTGAGCTCCTTGGAGGATGACCCGAACCCTCTCTGATCCTTTTGGTTCCGTGGCACCAGGAGCTGCCAAGCTGAGATGACAGTGTGGGACTACAAACCTTCACCCAAAATGTGTCTCAACAAGGCACAAATTCCTGGCACTGCCCAATTAGCCTGGAAGACTCAGAGGGAAAAAAAACCCCCATTCCCATTACCTGAGGTGCTTTGCATTTTGCTTGCTCCTCACTTCATCCCACACCGTGCAGGGCGAGGGCTGGGTCTGACCCTTGGCCAGGCTTCCCTGCCTGCTTCCCAGCTTGGCTGAGGCTCAGGAAAGCCACGGGCAGGGAAGGGAAGGTGCGGAGGCAGCACCTCAGGCTGTGTGTGCCTGCGTGGGCCGGGGAAGCCGGAGCAGCTTGAGCCGTGCGTGCCACAGACCGGGAGGAAGGAACCGGCTGCGAGGAGCTGGTGGGAGGAGGAGGAGGAGGAGAAAAACTGGGTGTCAGCAAACGAGGCAGATTGAGAGCTGAGATGTGTTAGTGGTTGTATTTGGGATGTGATCAACGCTCCCTTGTGACTTGCACCGTCGGCAGGGGCCTGAGTGGTGCAAGAAGAAAATATAAAATCAGTGGGAATGGAGCTCCTACATCCCCTTCTGCTGCGGGAGGCTGCAAAGGAGGGGGAAGCCCTCACATGCCATGCAAATCCAGCTGCCACAGGGCAGGAGGTGGGCGAGCTGGTGGGTGGCACAGGGCAGCCCGCTGCTCCTGGGAGCTGGGCCATCCCTGGCTGGCGGGTGCTGCCGGCACAGCCAGCCCCATGGAGTGCAGCCTCCCCTTCCTTTGGATACCTGTGGGTGTGGCCCTGATGGTTTGGTCCCCAGACCTCTCTCTGGAGACATCCCCAGCACAAGGGAAGCGCTGCCATGGCAAACCTGCCACTCGTTTGGAGCGCTGGGCAGTGGCTTGGCCTCAGCACCCTGGGGAAGGGGGAGCTGGGAGCACAGGGTGGGAAGAGGGGGGCTTTTCATCACCCACTCGAATGTCTATTGTGGTAATTCATATGAGTGTCACTGGCACATCTGTTCAGAGAGAGAGAAGTAATACAGGTCCAGCTGAGCGATGAAATTGCTTTCAGGGCTGTTGATTCCCAGCTCGGGGGTGTGTGGTCAGCCTGACTGCAGACTGGGGATTTTTAATTTATTTTTTCTCCTCTCCTTTGCCCTGTTCCTTGCAGCCAGCAGAGATTAGTCACATGTAAAGCAGGCAGAGACAGGATCTTTGAATTCTATTCCCCCTGTTCCCATTCTCTGGGATAGATGGGCCATCTGGGCTCATTCATGAGACCCTGAAATCACTCACACAGCGCCTCGATGAGGGATTTGCGGCTCAGCCATGACCAGGCTGCCCTGCTCACCCTTTCCCTGTGCCTGCCCGGCTCCGGGCTCTGCTCGGGGATGGTTTCTCCTCTAGATGGTGCAGCTGCCATTGGGCAGCACCGAGGCACCGCGGTGCAGCCAGACCCCGGCCCCGGCAGCACAGCGTGGGGGGCAGCCAGCGCTGGGCTGTCCCCACGGCCCCTTCCCAGTGTCTTGGCAGGATGGCACAGAGCTGAGGGACACAGCCCTGGCACCTGCCTGGGGGTCCGCGCCAGGTGCCTGCGGAGCAGCATCACTCTGCCAGCCGTGGGCACCGTGGAACGGACGGGATGAGAAATCCGTCTCCCGCCATTCCTGGCATCTGTGTCCTTGGCAGAGCACGTCCTGGCAGTGCCCGGGGGAGATGCTGGCAGAGCGCAGCGGAAGGCGGAGGAGAGGGGACAGGTCCTGGGGGGGACCCCGTGCCTTGCGGCGATCGCGCTGCTTCCGCTCACGCTGGACACCGACCGGGCCGGCCGGAGGAGCCGAAATGCCATCGCTGTCTTTCGTTGGAGCCCCCGCCCGCCTGCCAGCCCTGACTCATCGCCAGGAGAGGAGGGAAGCGGCTGCCAAACCCGCGGGGCTGGGCAGGACATCGGGCAGCTCGAGTACACACGGAACCTCATCTTCCACCGGGAGGTTCAGCCTCTCCGCCCACCCCATGGCAGCGAGGAGGACACACACAGGGATGCTCTTCTCCTCCAGGGCCTGTTCCCTGTGGGAGCCATCTCCTCGCTGCAGCGGGACATTTATGGCTCAGGGATTGTGTCAGGGCAGAGTGAGCTCGGATGGGTTTGCCAGCACCCCTGAGCCAGGGAGGACACTATTGAGCCAAGCAGGTTGGATTTGGGATCCTGCAGACAGGGGAATCCTAGCCAGCTCTGCCTGCAATACTCCCCACTTGTTTAGGTTAAACCCAAATAAACACGAGCCTAATGATTTGAGGGAAACAATAGAAGAGATTCCAGCATAAAGAAAGGTTTCCTCCTATTGAGCTTTGCTGGCAAGCTTTAGAGCCTGTATTTTAAATAAATGTTATGGGTGCATTTAAAACCACACCATATGTTCTCCCGCAGATCTTTCTGGGAGCTGCCATAGTGTGGCTCTCGGCTGGATCTCCTCCTCCCGGTGCCAGGGTGTGTTTTGCTGTGTGCCACCCACGGCAGCCGGACCAGGGCCCTGTGCCCTGACTCCTCCTCGCTCCGGTGAAGAAGCCACACGAGGGATTCCCCACGCCCCACAACACGGGCGAGTTTCTAGAAGTCTCCGCTGTGAGCACGAGTTGCAAAATAAACTCTTATTAAAGGTCACGGTGTTTTGTTGGAGAGCTGATTAACCTCCTGGGGACCTGCCCTGCATCCCTGCCACGATGCCCACGACTCTGCCAGCTAGAGCGTCACCCTGTTTTTTGCAAAACAGCCCCAAAACCCGACGGCAGCAGGATTTGAGATGGCTTAGTTCCCCCCGACCGCTGTAGGTGGCACTCCGGCCCCGCCGCCCGCCCGGCTGCCAGCGCTCTACTGATGCTGGCAAGGAGTCAGGGGATGAGCTCTAAGTTTACAGCAGATTCTCCCTTCTGACAGATTACTGCTTCATTTGTAAGAGGAGAATTTCTCATTAAGTACATTTTTGACATTTTGTTGAGAGAGGGGGGAAAAAAAATTAAAATCCTCGTGTAGCCGAGCGTGCTGGAGCGTGAGCGTGGCTCCAGCTTCGCAGGTTTGGGGGCTGGGGTTGAGTTATTTTATTTTTTGCTTTGGCACCAAAGTCCCTTTTCATAATTATTCGCTTCTGAGCACAGTTGCTGCAGGTGGGAGACAGGCAGGTTCCGAAGAGAACCCAGCTGAAAAGCCGGGAGGATTTTGAGGTGGCAGCTTTGTGTTCTGGCAATGCTGGGATTTCAATGCTAATCCAATAAGGTCTGATTCAAGTGTATTTTCAAGGCAAATCCATATCTGACGGTTCTTATCATTGCTCTGAGCGCTCTGTGAGAGCCTGGGCATGCCAGGCTTTGGCTGCACTCAGCGTTGGGGATCACAGGGCATGCAGTTGGTCCTGGCTCTGCCAGGGACCTGTGGCTGCATATTGGGGACCAGGGGACATGCCCGGGGGGACCCAGCTTGCCTTGGACAAAGCTCTGCTCTCACCAGGTTCCCTCTGCAATATGTCCTAAAGGATAAAACAACTAATCTTCGTGTTAATTATGCAAATCAGCCTTGCTGGAAAGGAGTGAGATTATTACCACTCTTTTTCTTCCAGGTTGTGGAATAGCCCTTTTGGAAAATCCTTCTTCTTGCAGAACCACAAACGTTTCTTCTTCTTGGGTTTCTTTCAAGTGAGGAAAATGCTGAGCGAGGTTGTTGCCATAAGCTCCCAGGACGTTTTCATTGATCCAAATCAAAGAGCAAGCATCAAAAAGCACCGTGTGACGTTATGGATGCATTTTAATTATGAAAAGTGTTGCAAGCAGCTTGAAGAAAGCAAGCGCCTCACGAGAGAAAAAGCATTTCACTTCTTTTCTCTCAGAAAACACTTCTTCTCATTATCCAAGTGCTGAAACAGTTTGCTCCTCAGGGGCAAGGACCACACTGGCCTTTCCCAGCTCACACCGAGCACAACAGCATCCACAAAATTGTATTGAAGTGCCCTGAGATTTTTCTCTCCTGCACTAATTGCCTTTCCAGCCTGGATTCTTCCCACCCCCTGTGCAAACACGGGGATAAACTGCCTTGCTGTTGTTGCTTTGCCACCCCGGTGATGCCCAGTGCTCCTGCAAAGATCCCTGCTCCTGTTTAGGTGTTTTCTTCGAGAAACACTTTTGAATCAGCTTTGAAAAGCATTTGGAAACCTGGTCTTCCTTGTATCAACAGCTGTGGATGCAGATACTCTGTTCCTCTGGCTGCTCCCTCCCTGTCTGCCTTTCAAAGCTGGGCTAAACCTCGGCTGCTGATGGTTCGGACCCTTCCCCTTCCCTCTGCTGGTCCCCGGGGGACACTGGTCTGGGTGGTGACTCGCAGGCCACACTGGCTGGGGGTGCAGCCCGAAGTGGCACTGGGCTCGGGGCTGGGATCACCTCCCCCTGGTCCAGCTCTCCCTGGCACTGCCCCTTTTGCAGAGGGTGCTGGCTCTGGGCAGAGCACCCGTCTCGGCAGAGTGTTCAGATTTTTGTCCCCTGGTGAGTGACACCCTCCTGCCTCAGACAATCAGAGCAGGGTGTCTTTTATCTGTGATGGCTTGAAGTGCTGCCTCTCCTTGTTTTGGGGAAGGAGTCTTGTAGACAGAGACAATCCTACGGACGTTTTTCCCTGGGAGATGCTCTTAGGGCTGAGTGCTAAAAACACACACCAGGAGCCGCTTTAAGCCACGGACCTGGTCACACCCTCACCCAGGGGCATCTGTGGGGGGAGACAAAAAAGACCTGCTTACCCCACCCGGGGACAAACACAAGGGTGACCCCAGCATGGATCTTACACCCCGAGAGAGGCTGAGTGGGCCCAGGGAAGGGTTTCTCTGGAGAGGGAGGGATGGAGCTCGGCACACGGCGCCGCGGCTCCGGCAGATGGTACTCCCGTCTCCCTGCACTTGATGGGATGGTGGGAGAAGTTATTATGAAAGACTGCTGTGACATTCACAGCACAGATCTGCCAAATGGTGTCTCGGGGAGATGGAAGGAGCACACTGCGATGCTGCATAAATTGGTGCAGAGATATATCTGGTGCTGTGTTTCATAGCAGGGTGGGAAGGAGCCTTCTGCTGAAGGAATGGGGTGTCCCAGGCAGAGCCCTGCTGAAGGCCAGCACTGAGACCTCAGAGAGGCAGTTTGTGTTCCTCTGGATGCCTTTTTGCCATCAGGATATTCATAATATTGAATGTGTCAGTGGGTCAGACCAATGCAGTGCCCACCCACAGTGTGCCCCCCCAATTTTCAGCTGCATGGACCCTCGCAGATTCCCTGTCCTAGGTGTGGGTCCTGTGGAGCCACATGGACTCTCCATCCTGTGGGCCCATCCTGGAGGAGCAGGGGCTGCCTGTCCCAGGCCAGCGTCCCTCGCCACGTGCCCTGCAGGCCGGGGTCAGAAGGGAACTGTGCTCTTGCTTTCTCTGTGTGTGGAGACAGTGTCTCCTGGAGTTATCATTTCTGCTTTTTGGACAGAAAGCAAAGCAAAACTCAGACAATCGCAACCCCAGCAAGAAGACAGTCCAGCTGAGATTTAGGTGGGATTTATTTCCCCGCTTTTTCCATCTCTTTGCTTTCAGGGTCAGTTCCCCTCCACAGCTCGGACAACAGAGCAGAAGCCCCTGACAATCCTCCTCTTTCATTTCTGCTGCTTGTTAATTATTTCATTACCTTCCTCGGAATCTTGACAAGGGATTTTAATTTTCCATGGCAACTGCATCCACGAGACCTCCCCACGCACGGGCCCACGCTGTGGAGTGCTGGAGGGCCACGCTGGGCCCAGTGTGGTTCCAAGCAGGACCTGCTCCCTACCAAATCCCTCACCCTACAAATAAAAGTGGGCACCAGGGTGGGTGCCCTTGGGTGAACTTTTCCCACTGGCACAGCAGGAGCAGGAGGATGAATCCCTGAGCGGCCTGTGCCTCGGTGGGCTCTGTGCTGAGGGGGTGACTGGGGTGGTGTCCCTGCAGTGAGGTGTTCCCAGCTGGATGTGTGCCTTCACCGCGGTGTCTCGGCAGCCGGGAAGCATCAGCCAGGGAGGAGAAACTCGCCCTGCTCACACAAACAGCCAACGCAAACGAACGCCCACGGGGACGACTTCCATACCTGTAAATTAGCTCTGCCGTGGAGCTGCAATTAAACAAACCCCTGCCACCACGGCAGAGGACCAGCAGGGAAACCTGTGCAGCTCCCACCCCACCGTGCCTCCTGTCCCTGTCCTTGTCCCTGGGCCAGCTCCCCTGTACCCCAAGCTCCTTGTTCCTCCTCCAGGATGGTGCTGCTGACCCCTCCAAGCAGTGCAAGGAGGGCTGTGCATGCTTTGGGCTGGGGCGTGGGGGTGTGTTTAATTCACCAGGAGGTTTTCTGAAGATGCCTGGGATGGAATCGGTCCTGCAGGCTGCAATTCCCTAACTCTACAGCCATAAAGGGTGATGTGGAAGGGCCTGGTCCTGCCCTGACAGCCAGACACCCACTGGCTCTGAGGAAGGAGACACAGAAGAAACAACTCTGCGCCTGGGACTGAGGCTGATTTCTAACCCATTTTCCTATCCCAGCAGGAAAATCCCACTTTCTGACCATTCACTGATACCTCCTGAATGGTGGCACCCACACTCGCAGGGTACCCAAAATAGCTCTCTGCTCCAAAACCCCAGAGGAGGAGATGGGGTTCTCAGTGGAGCAGTGAGGGATGGGGGGAGCTCAGGGGATCCTGGGACTCTGTGGGATGAGACATGAGCCTGGCTCCCTTGGGCTGCCCAGTACCGGCAAGGCAGAGCCCCCTCGCCAGATATTCCCGTGCCTTTAAATGGATTCTTTTCGCTCTCCTCTTTTCCCTCTCCTCTCCTGGCAGTGTTAGGAGACCCCCAGAACACTCTAAATCAGCTCAGTGGAGTGCTGGAGCAGAGGCAAATGCTCCCAGGGGCATTGCAGGGAAAGGGGGATTTGGGTGCAAACTCATTTGCTCATTGCAGCCTTTAAGAAAGGAATAATTATCTCCCTGTTTTCCACCAGGAGCTTCTCCTCCTCCATGTCCTCTTGTGCCAGGACGATGTGTCATCACGAGAAGATGCAGCATCATTTCCATAACATGAAAAAGTAAAATAGCTCCTATTCATCACTGGGCTTTGTGTTAATAGCCTGTGCTCTTTAAAGTGGGAGCATGGCCGGAGCTGTTCCCGCTTCCATCTTGTGGGATAAAGGATCTCTGTGCAATCCTATAATAACCTCTTTCATCTGACGCCCTCAAAGTGCTTTTGGACGTAAATTAATTAAGTCTCACAACACCCCATTGAGTTCAAGCTCACCCAAGGGTTTTCATCCCGTGTTCAAACAATTCATCTCATCTTTGTGGCGCCGGTTTTCGGCAGCCCAAGGGTCACATCCAGCTGGGGGTGAGCGGGGCCTGTGCAATCATTTCTGCCACGTGTTGCCCGCTCCTGCCAGGGCTGGGCTGCCCTTGGGGTTAATCATGGGATCATGGAATGTTTTGGGTTGGAAGGGACCTTAAAGTCCATCCAGTGCCACCCCTGCCATGGGCAGGGACATCTCCCACTATCCCAGGGTGCTCCCAGCCCTGTCCAACCTGGCTTTGGACACTTCCAGGGATGGGGCAGCCACAGCTGCTCAGGGCACCCTGTGCCAGGGCCTCCCCACCCTCACAGGGAAGGATTTCTCCCAGATACCCAACCTAAACCTACTCTCTTTCAGAGAGGCTGAGCAGGATTTGGGCTGTGGAGGGATTTGCCATGTGCCTGAGCGAGGAGAGGGGGGAGCTGCTGGTGCAGAGATTGTGCTGAGGTTGTGGAGTGGCTCATCAGTGGCTTCAGAGTCCTAATTATATCTCTTTAATGAGCACCCACACCATTATCAGGGGTTCCTCTGGGGCTAAGAGGTGATCCAGGCTCTTTTAATTACTTCTGACTCTTAATTTTCGTGTCTGTGCTAATCCTTGTAGTTCCCCTTCCTCACTTGACGCTAAGGACTCATTACCAGGAAATACTTCCTCCTCCTCTTTGCTCCTTGTACAAAGCTTTTCCTTCTTTTTTCCTCCAGATCTCACAGAAAGAGATCAAACAGGCAGAAGCTGCCCACCTGCAGTGCCCAAAGACAGGGAGTTACTTCGTGAGGGTTTAACGTTCCAGAGGAAACACAGGAAGGTGCTTGGGATGGAGAGCCCGTCTCCCACTTCCACAGGGCCTGGTGCTGAGAGGGAGCCAAGCCCGGGGGCATCAGGAGCATCAGGGACAGATGATTCCCTGCAGGCATTGGCTGTGTCCAGCCCCGCTCCCAGCACAGGGGCGGCTCCATGTGCACAGTCCCCCCTCGCCCAGGAGCTTCCTGCACCTCTCCAAGGTGGGAATTGCCTTGGGACGGTCCCTGAACGCTTTGCTGCACAGCGTCCCGCGATGGGGAGTGGTGAGGGCTACCCCAGACGTGCCATCCTGCTGCTTCTCCCCCTTCTCCGCGCAGGGACGGGCAGGTCCGGCAGCTGCCGGGGCTTGGCTCAAGAGCACAAATGTCTCAGAACGGTTTTAGTTCCGTTTGTGGATTTTTCTGGCCAGGGAGGGGGCACCGACGGAGCCGTGAAAGCCCGGAGGCGCTTCAGAAGGAGGGAGGAGAGGAGGATGCTGGCTGCGAGAGGCAGCCCCGGCTCTTAGCGCTGCCCAGCCGCCTTTGAAAGCAGACGGGGAAGGCGTTTGATCTCCAGCCGAGTCCTCGATGTTTTTGTGATCGTGGTGAGACCTCTCCTGCCCCGGGCGCTTGTGAAGCCGCGGCTCGGGAAGCCCTTCTCCAGGAAAAGGCTTTCAACTCCCCTCCCGCGGGCTGACCTTCACCTGGGGGGTCCTGGGGAGGGGGAAAAGCCTTCGGGGGCATTTCTGCTGCTGCCACCGGCGTCAGAGGACACGGGGGGTGGCTGCCAGCACTGCCGGGAGGGCAGGAGGGGCTGGGTGTGCCCCCAACGCGGGCTCCCAAATGCTTGTGCGGGTCCCTGCGGGGCACTGAGAGGGTTTGGCCGCGTCCTTGCAGGGCGGTGGCGATGCCAGCGGCCCCATCCTAGAGACAAGGGCCAAGCCAGCCCCAGGGCAGAGCCTGCTGTGGCTGGCTGGGGAAACTGAGGCACAGAGCTGCTCTGAGCCTTGCGAAGCTCTTCACTCAGACGCTCAAGCACGGGCTTAAGTTAGGCTGGAGCCTGGGGTTCCACACCTGAGCCGGTCTCTCCCACCCTCCCGTGTTTTCCACAGGACTTTTTTTCTTCCCCTCGACTGAAGCAAAAGGGTTTTCAAAAGTGGGACTTGGGCCTTGAAGTGACACATAATTGAAGGTGGTAATTAAAGGCACAGCCGAGCGCTGAGTGAAAAAAGGAAAAATAAAGGAAAAGTGCCAGTTGCAATTTTACAATTTAATTAGGTTCGCTTTCTCTCATCGGGGGGAGGTGGCAGGCAAACCCTGGAGGCACACGAGACTTTCTGATGTTTCTGGGATTCAGCTTTCCCAAGGATAACTGTGCAACTCTGCCGCACATTAAAAGGCAGAGATTAGCAAAAGGCCTTTTTAATATATTTTTCCCCCCCTATGAGAACGGGAGAGCTTCTTGAAGCAGAAACTTTCAATAATTAAAAAAGCAAAAAGGAAAAAAAATAATAAGTGTTGATATGGAAAGTGTATGAAAATAGATCTCTGCTGACTTCCCCGCTCTGAGGTACCATTGACTGGCAATATTTTAAGTTTCTCTAATAAGGGAGCTCCAGCTGGTGGCTTTGGCATCACTGGGAGGGGGAGAACGCTGATTTGAGGGCAGGATGTGCAGGGACTGTGTGTCCCTAGAGCCACCCGGGCACTGGGTCGAGGTTGGGGGGTCCACAGCAGCCTTGCAGCAGGACTTTGAGGTGGCAGCTTGGCTTTTGTGTGGCACAGCCCAGCCTGGGGAGAGTGGGACCCTTGGCAGAGCAGCCCCGACTGCTGCGCTTTGGCATCGGATTGTTCTCACTTGTATAAATTATATAAATCATCCCCCTGGATGAGGGAGTGTGCACATAAATATGTAGATTTAGGCTCCAGCCCTCATGACTTATTCACCAGCAGCATCATATTGTTTCTAACTTTGGAGCAGTTCCTGGAAACTGTTCGTTCTTCAAATTAAAAAAAGATCTATGGGCGCTGCTGGTGTGTTCTCCTGGAAGGGCTGGCGTTGCTGGGGACGGGCTGAGCAGCTGCAGTCACTTCCCACAAGCTTGGATTCATCCAAGAGGCTCACACCCACCCCAGGAAGGGAAAAGGGAACTGTCTGGATGTGGAGTGCCCTGGCTGTGCTCCCTCTTTCACAAGACAGTGGCTCTCCTGCCCTAAATCTCCAGCTTGCAAGGAAACACGTGGAAATCTTCACTTTTGCAGCAGCATCAGTTTTCCTCCACCTGAAGCACCTTTGGGGTGGATTCCAGCTGATCCAGGAGCTTTTTCCATGTCCCTCTACCTGCCTGATGTTTGTGGTTCTGTGGGGCCCCAGTGATGCTTCAAACTGAAAAGGTGGGTTTGGATTAGGAGAAATCCTTCCCAGTGAGGGTGGGGAGGCCCTGGCACAGGCCCTGGCACAGGCCCTGGCACAGGTTTTCCAGAGAAGCTGTGGCTGTCCCTGGAAGNGTGGCTGCCCCGTCCCTGGAAGGGCTCCAGGCCAGGTTAGACAGGACTTGGAGCAACCTGGGATAGCGGAAGGTTGCCCTGCCCATGGCAGGGGGTGGAATGGGATGAATTTTAAGGTCCCTTCCAACCCAACCCAGTCTGGCATTCCATGATTCCACACTCACCACCGCTCCCTCTTTCTGGCCTCTACCCCAGGCTCTCACTGCCAAACTCAGCTCCCATTTTACTCCATTTTCCTGAAATTGGGACACTCAGGGGCAGCATCCAGCCCACAAAAGAGGTGGTTTCACAGGGGATGGACGGGTGAGCATCCTCTTGGCTGCTCCTGCGGCGCGGAACCATTGCCCAGTAAATGAGCAGCCCCCAGAAGGTTTAACAGCAGCACTTGTTGCACGTCCCAAACACACATCCCAAAATATCCTGCTTAATAGACTCCTCCAAGTCAGAATTGCCCTAAATGGTTCAGAGCAAGGAGCGGGAGGCAGTAACAATGCAGACATGCCATTTTCCAAGGAATTATGCCTCGCCGAGATTTATCGGAGAGCTCAAATTGCTGTTAATAAAACACAGTTTTGCTGGCGCAAGGGAAATTGGTTTTTGAGGAGGCTGGAGGGATCCGAGTAGAATATTCTGGGTATCACCTCCAGCACAGCAGGAAAATGAGCTTCCTGCTTTTGGCAAGGCCGGGGAGGCTGGATCTTTCTTAGAAAGGGTGGGAGGAGATCCTGAATAAAGGGCTTCCCCTCCTGGACTGCTGCTGGCTCCCTATAATCACTCAATTCCTTCCCGCTCCACTTTGGCAGCCCTTAAAGCTGCATTATATCTTTCCAATGTATTTTAAATTTCTTTCCACTCCTAAAAGCTCCCTGAGAAGATCTCCTGTCCACAGCCCCTTCCAAGTCTGCCTGGTTTCCTCCCAAATTTCTTTCTCCGTGGGTATTGGGGCTGATCCTCGTAGCTCTGTGCTGCTTTCACGAGCGGGGAGAGAGCACATTTGAGTTTTAAAACACAAACAAAGCACCCCATCCTGGAGTTCCTCCACTGCAACTGTGTTACTTTCCTTGCCTTGTGTATTCAAGGGAGCGGGTGCTACAGAAAATGCCGCAATTTAATTTGGGAATCATTCCGCTCGGAGAAACCGCAGAGGAGGAGAGCGGAGATCTCTGGCATCAATAAATCATGGCATGTTGGGAATTCACAGCTCTGCACAGCACACTGCATGGTGCAGGGGGGATGTGGGCATCCCTCAGGCCTGGCCCATCTGCAGCAGGACTCTCGCGCAGCGATGTGAAATGGGGGATTAATATTTATTTACCGTGTTTACTTAAGAGGCAAACATTTGCTGATGTGTTCTTGGCAAGTCTGGGACATTAATTACTGGGTACCAGAGCACTGGAGTGCTGTAATCCACTCCACACCTCGGCAAGTCCCTGCTCTCCTATCTGCTAATCCAACACTTGGAGGACAGCCTGCATCCGCAGGAGCTTGGATGGAGCTTTGGGAAGCCTCATCCCAGGAGGTGCCGGGCTCTGTTCACAGCCCAGACCCTTCACTGGGACCTTCTGCTGCCCTCAGGTCCTGCGGTGATCCCAAGGCCTCCGGGGCATTTCTGCTCCCCTGCAAAGGATGGGCTTTCCCTGGGGAGGGACAGGGTGGGCTCGGGCAGGGGCTGGGGACCCCCAGGACAATTTTCAAGCAGAGAAAAAAGCCACATTTCCCCTCCTCGTGTAGATTAAGCTGGAGCTGGAGCTGCTCGGGAGAGCTGAGCCGCCCTCACCGCTGCCACCGGAATATCAATGACTGTGAGAGATAATTAGTTGAGCTTCTCCAATCCTGACAATTAATAGAACCCCTCCAACCCCGATAATTAGCTTGAGCCCCTCCAGCCTTGATAATTAACTGAGTTCCTCCAACCCCAACAGTCAGCTGAGCCCCTCCAACCCTGATCAATAACTGAGCCCCTCCAACCCGGATATTTAACCCAGCCCCTCCAATCCTGCTCAAGGCTGTGCTGCCCCATGCTCATCCAAGGGGAGTTCTGGAGAGGGTTCCAGGGAGCCTCTGGCCTGTTCCCCTGGCTCTGCCCACCCCCAGGACCCCCTGAACCAGCCAGGGCTGAGCTCCTTCCTCCCCCAAAATCATCCCAGCCCAGGAGCAGCAGCTTCTTCCCTGCTCTGGCTCCTCTCGGTTGGACGAGACTTTGCAAAGTCCTAAGAGGATTGCGAGGAATTTTTCTCCATGATTATTCATGTCTAACAAGAACTGGCAGCTTTTTTATTTTCCGCTCTCCCAGGCTTTTCCAGAGGCTTTTCCCCCCTCGCCCTGCAAGGGCTTTCAGCAGGTTTCTTAAGTTTTATTGCTTTGATCCCATAATGTGCAGTTATGCAACGAGACAAGCTCTTCCCGTCACTTCCCTGGCTTCAGCCAGGCCTTTTGCTGTAACAGGCACAGCACTGCCTTGAAATATTAACGAGTTTTACCTTAATTACCTTTCAAGCTTCTCAGGGCTCTCTTCATTTCCCTTCTCACTCTCTTTCTAATATCAGCCAGGAGCAGAGCCAGATGCTGGATGAGGGTGGGATTTATCCCCCTTCCCTCCCCATCCTGTGCCTTGGATGCTGCCAGGGTGAAGGAGGGTCCTCGGGGGTGTGGGCAGCTCCGTGCTGGCAAAGCGATGGAGGGATTTTTAATCTTAATGGTTCAACACTTCCCCTTGGAAATTTGGTTGCTAAAAGGAAGAGAGCCGCCAAGACTTTTCCCGTTTCCCAGATAAATGAACCCCTTGCCGAAGATGGAGCGTGGGACGTCCCAACCTGTGCCGCCCAGAACTGGCCTCTCCGTGCTCCCTGGCAGAAGAGGCTTCTCCCCTCTGCCCTGTGCTGTGCCCACGATGGTGGCACTGGGAGAGGCAGCAGCTTCCTGCAGCACCTCCCCAGCTGTCCCCGCGCTGTCACTGCTGCTGGTGACTCTTCCATTCCTGCCAACCTTTATTAGATAAGAGCATTGGGGCAGCAGCAGAGCGATGGCATCTCTGAGGCACTGCTGGAGCTAATTGCCTGATTCATCCCAGTTCCTCATCAAGAGGAGCCCTGGCCCTGCTGGGGACGGTGCTCTGGCTCGGGGGACAGAGGGGGAGGGACACGGGGTGGGGAGGGGCTTCATTACACACCTCAGCCCTGCAAACCCAGCTCCTCTTCAATCCAAAGGCCAGGCAGAGGGAGCGGATCATTCCTCGTTTATTAGCGCGCTCTTTGGTTTAGTAACACACATACACCGTGGTTCCTGCCGTGGAATTCAGCATGGAGCACGGGAAAGTAGGGCAAGGGAGACGCTAACAGCTCCCAACAAGGAGGCTGAATCACGGCTCTTTGCTGCAAAAGCCCCACTTAGCTCCCCACAGACTAATTTCGCGTTTGCTGTCATGTTCCATCAGCCCCACGGAGGCGGGCTGGGTGCTGGGGATGGTGGGATGCAAACGCCTGGTGGGATGCAGGGAGCACTGGGATGTGGGACCCTGTGGGATGCTCTGCACAGGGGCAGCCTCCCTCCTGGCCTCAGCTGATGTGTTTAATCAGGTTTCCTACCCTGTTTGATCAGAGCTTTTCTATCCATCTGGCAGGAGCGATGTCTGGGAGAGAACAGCATTTCCAGGCACCGGGAAGAAAGCAGCAGCTCACGTGTGTTGGTGTCCCCCTGGCTGGTGACTTCGGTGGCAATGACAACACAAGCCTTGGCTGAGTCCCCAGGGGCTGTCACTCCCCAAAGCTGCTCCTGCAGCTCCTGCCCCAGACGTGCAAAGCCAGCTCTGCCTTCCACTCACTTCCAGCGGGAAGTCGGGCTGTGATTATGTTATTAACGCCTCAGAGAGCTGTGAACCCAAACCAGCCACTTTTTAAATGGTTTATTTCTCTTCCCGTACAACTTGATCCTCTCCTCTGCTCAAACCTGCAGCTGCTCTAATGAGCTGTCTCACACGGCTGAGCAGGCGGGAGAGAAATGGGGGAAGCAGGGAAGGAGGGTGTAATCCCACCGGGAACATCAGTGTTGGCAACTCCCAGCCCCATCACCCAACTCCCCCACCTGGCACACGCTCCCTCCGAGTCCCCAGGCCTTTCCCTTTGGACCTTTCTTGCTTTCATGGATATTTTTCTAAGTGGCAAAGTGATGGGTGAAATCCCTCGTATCCCATCGGCTCAACGGGCTGCCACATCCTTACAAAATAAGTGGTAAATCCTGCTTTGAGGAGTCTGTTTCTGAACTATCCACTCTTCCTGCTGCCACTTTTTCTTGACACCTCATTTTTGGAGTGGTGGAGGGTTGTCCAAGTGGCCTCAGGTTATCCTTGGAGTTGCTGGGCTAAGGGATGGCCATGTACCCGTGTGACCCTCTGGGATGCTTGGTACATCAGAGGTGGGGAAGGGGACAGGGATGGGGACAGGGACACAGAGGATCTGCTGCTCCAGGGATTGCTGTCCCTGAGCCCTGAGCAGGTTTCTGGCAGGTGAGGCTCCTGGTGCTCTGTTTTGGCATCCAGACATGCCCTTGCAGGCCGCTATTTCTGCTGGAGCCTCCCTCCCTCCCTCCCCTGGCTCTGTGGACGTGGCGAGCAGCTGCCACCATCCCAGCCTGCTTCTCCTCAAAAAAAGTATGGATCAATACGTCCAGCAATAGATTTTCCTTCCCTCCGCTCCTGACACGACTTCCTCAGTGAAAGCCTTTGTTGGGGCAGTGTAAACCAGCCCTGAAAGAATCAGCACCGAGAGCGCTCCGAGGGACCGGCAATGGAGAAGGAGAGCACAGAACAGGAAAAATCCCAATTCTCCCCCAAATCTCAGCATGGATCACTGTCTGTGGTGCAAAGCAATGCAATCAGACAACTGGGACACAGGCATGAATTATACATTCCCCCCATAGCTCCCGAGGAAGAATTCCATGAAGCTCAGATCCATGGGGTTTAAAACCGGGAGGCACTGTTGGCATCATTTGATCCCAGCTCAGTCAGTCCTGTGGGATTGGGGAGGAAAGGAAGCTCCAGTGGCCCCCAGCCCTGCTCTTCCAAAGAAGGGGGTAGCAACAGCCCCTGCTGGATTTTTCCTGGATCTCTCCTGGTTTGGAGCATCTTTCCCACCAGCGAGTTTTGCTCTGGATGGATGGGCAGCCTCGGAGAGCACGCTGGATGTGCGGTTCATTAATTGCTCATGTTATAGGGCTATTACAGCCAAGAAATTGCATTATTAAAAAGAAATCTTTGCAGATGCTTCAAATGCGTCGACCTATTCGATAGCTGACACTGGGTCATAATTAAAAGCAAAAAGTATGGGCCAGAAGGGGACAAAAAATGGCAGATTTCCTGAATATGGTTAATGGAAACATTATTAACATTAGAAAATTGCATAGGAGAAATCACTGGCTCCTGGCCCAGTTTAAATATGCATCAGGCTCCAGACGTGTGCCTATGGTGATTAATAGCATTAACAGAAAAAAATATTAAATTAAATCCATTGAGCTGCCTTTAATGGCTGTGTCTGGCTCCTTTGTTCCCTTCATTCCAGCAGGCAGGGTCAATCCCGGGATACTCCTGCCTCCAGCACGTGCATGGCACCACGGGCACCCAAAAAGTTTTCCAGCTAAATTGAGGAAAACCCAGAGTCCATGGGCATGAGCATCCATGAAGGAAAACTGGTGCTGCCTGTGGTGGAGAGGATGAGGATGGGGGAAAATCCCCAATCTGCTCCCAGCTGGGCTCTGCTTCCAGTCTGCATCCCTGGGGATTTGCAGATCCTCCCTGTGAACCCAATCCTCTGCCCAGATCCCTTCTGCACCCCAAACCAGCTTTTGGGTGATGTCTCCACTCCCTTTCTCTCAGCTCAAAGCTCCGAGCCTTGTCACAGCTTTGCTTTGCTTTCAGGTTTTTTTGCATTTTTCCATTTGTTTGTGGCGGCCGGCGCTGTGAATCAATCTGGCGTCAGGCCCATTCGCCACCTAATATTTCTCAATAATTTATTATCAGCAGTTTAATCCTCCTGGGAGCTCCCTCCACATTAAAGCCTCTTGTTCAGTCAGGTCATGTCGCAGACTGGAAGCACTTCCAGCCCTTTGATTTGTTTGTGTTTTATGTTTTTGTTGGGAGAGCAGTAAAAGCTATGAAATTTTCCCCCTCTTGGAATTAATTTATCATCTCGGTTGTTTCCTTTATTCTCTCCAATCGAACCACAACTTTCTGGGCACTCTCATCTCCCTCTCAAGGGGCCCTGCTCCATAAGGATGCAGTGGGATGTGAGCACAGAGCAGGAATCTGCTGTGTGCACACGATGCCTGGGCATCCTCACCCCCTGCACGTGCTGCTCCCCCTTATCCCTGAGATATTCCATGGGGTAACAGCACTTTGCTGAACCTCCTGCTTGGACTGAGCTGCTTGACATCTCCCGTTTCATCCAGCCCCCAAATTTGGCTCAAAAAGTTTAAAAAGGGCCATGCACGAG
Organism: Atrichornis clamosus; assembly: GCA_013400975.1. Classification (NCBI taxonomy): domain Eukaryota; kingdom Metazoa; phylum Chordata; class Aves; order Passeriformes; family Menuridae; genus Atrichornis; species Atrichornis clamosus. The sequence goes on along the minus strand of WBMZ01006310.1, from coordinate 14,645 downwards.
CTGGAGCAAGCGGGGATTTGGGGTGGGCTTGTAACTGCCTTGGAAAAGAGATTTATTTTTTGGGTATTGCAACTCTTTAAAGTTAAAAAGTCACCAAATTTCAGCCTAAGAAGGGTTTGCCCCAAGGGAGACATTGCCTCAGCCCCTCTGCTCCCTCTGGACCAGCACTCAGCAGCAGGGCCAGACTCTGTCCTGGTTTTCAGGGCAGCAACCAGCCCATCCCACCACCCGCTGCCCTCTCCATCCCGTTCCTCCTCCCAGAGTTTAGATGGATTTAGGGCAGCTCATCCCTGGAAATGCGGCGCCGCTGCCAGGCTGATTAAAGCCACTCACGAGGAATAATATTAATGACCACTTTTACCCTCTCCTTAGGAGAAATCAGGTTGGATGTGCTGCTCCGCCTCGGAGCGGTTTTGAATCCTCAAACCAGCCCCTGGGAGCTGCTGCATCTTTTGGCAGGGAAGTGTCACTGTTTGGTGGCACCAGCGCCCAGCTCCGTGTCCGAGGTGCCAGCCAGCCCCTGGAAGCTCCAGGAATGCCGTGCTTTTGGCATCCCCCAAATCCCAGGCGTGGTTTTCCAGGCACAAAGCAAATCCTCGCTGAAAAAGACACAAAACCTGCCCTGGCCCCCTGCGCCCACTCTGAAAAGCGCCTTTTGTTCAGCTCCAGGATGGAATTTCTTGACCCAGGGACTGAACAAAAGGGTCGCTCCCAGGTAAATCCTGGTGAATTCCAGGCAGGAACTGGGATGGCTGTCACGGGAGAGGCGGCTCACGGATGAGCTGCGGGCACGGGCAGGGATGGTGGCACTGGCCTGGGTGCCCTCCCGGGTTGGTCACACGCTCTGCCACACTGCTGGATGGAGGGAGAGATCCAAAAGCATCCAGAAAACTCGGGAAAAACTTCGGAGCGGCAGAGGAGCGCTTTGCACCCCGGCGAGCAGCGGAGGGAACCGGCAGCTTTAGGCAGGAATAGGGACAGAGAGCTGGAGATTTCCGTATGAAATATTGAGATGCTGAGCTCGCTGGAGTGGAAGGCAGGGCCGATGTGGCTCCTGAATAAATCATCGGAGCCAACACACGTGCTCGCCCGCAATGACGGCTGCGAGGGAAGCGCGTGGGACTGGGGAAGAGGAGAAATAAAGTGGAATAAAACAAAATATAGGGCACTTTTTTCCCCCTAAGAGCTTCGTTAGTGAAATAATTAGCGCGCCTCAGCCTCCTATAGCATGTCAGCCTAAATCTGCTCCCTTTTTTGTCTCTCATCAGCCCATCCACCGTGCCCTCCTCCTGCTCCGCCAAACGGGAGCGTGCCTCGGAAAACACAGAACTCGGTTAAAATTTTATGGTCTCTGCATAACCAGTGGCCTGTTAGGAGAAATGCTGGAGTCTGGGGACTGTGGTGCCTCCCCTGAGCTGGAGGAATGCTGGAAGAGAGACGACATGCGGAGAACACCACGCCTTCAAAGCTTGATTCAAGAAACGCTCCAAAACCTCATCGGGGCCTTTCAGAACTTATAAAAAGCTTGTTTAAAAAGATGGAGCGAGACTTTTTCCACAGGCAGGTAGAGACAGGACAAGTGAGGACGCAGATATATGTACCGGAGGGTGATATTGAGCTTGAGGAGTCCATGGGATGCTAATCCCAGTGAAACGGAGATGTGCCCTTGTTAGGAATCAAATGTTTCCCAGGGTGTTAATTCTTGTCTAATTAAGAGTTTCAGAGATCCACAGAGGACTGGTTTCAGCTGATTCCCAGCCCTCCCTGGAAATAATGTTTTCCAACATCTCTAGCATCGTCCTTGGGAAACGTCTCTGGAGTTAAATCCTCCAGACAGACGATGGTTTTTAAAAAATGCATCGTGAGTGCATCAGCAGCACCATCGCATGAGCAGGAAAGTAGGACAGGCACACGGAGTGCCAGCACCTCCTCCCCACCAGCACGGGGCACCTGGGGCTGCTTGGGACATCCTGGATCCCCTGAGCCATCCCCTGCCATCCATGTCCCACCTCAGATCCAACCCCGGGAAGTGATTATTTCTCCCCGGCTATTCCACGATTCTGTGATTGTTTGGACTTTTTAATCTGCCTTTGAACATACGTGATAAGAGCTTGCATGTTAAATGGATGAAAATGAGCTGTGCTGGGATGCTGGCAGTGAGTGTCCCCAGCATTCCCAAAATTGATAGGTATCAATCCAAAACCAAAGGGAAATCCGTGTTTTCACCTGCCTCATTTGTTTCCCTGTGCTCCCCCCTAGCTGTGATGTCCCCGCCGGTCCCTGCACTGCCACTGCACACGGCCATGGCTCCTGAGGCATCACAGGACTTGTCCCTGGCATTCCCTGCACACGGCTCCTCTGATTGCTGGGATTAAGCGGCTCTGGATGGAGTGTTGTGACAGGAAGCAATTATATGCAAATAAGAAGCTGCGCAAGTGTGAGTAAACATTAGGGGTTGTTTTTTTCCTGTTGAACCTCTGTGATTTAAAAGCCATTAAGGGCGCAGCCAGTGCTCTGTTGTCAGCAGTTTCCCGGTGCCGTGTGGCGTCGGCAGCCCTCACATCCTTCCCTTCCCACAGCAGTGCCTCTCACAGCGTCGGGAACTTCCAGAGGTCGGGGATGAGGTGAGGCAGCGACGCCGGGGACAGCCTGGGGCCCCACAGCCCCGGGCAGGTTCATCCCCTGCATCCCCTCGGGCTCATCCCGTGCCGGCCGCTCCTTATTGGAGCACCCAGGGCTCGGCTCCCGCAGCAAGAACAGGAATTTTTCCACCCAGCTCTTCCCTGCTGAGTTCCAGTTCTGCGAAGAACACGGAGCTGGGCTTGCTGGGATCTTTCAAAAATTCGGTGAAGCCTCACTGCTCGATGTCTCTGCTGATGAAGTGGCCATGACAGCAGCAGCTGCTGCCGGGGGCAGGATGGAGGGGTGGGGATGCTGTGCTTGGTGTTTCCTGGGGATGCTCCAGAGCTGGAGGCTGTGCTCCCACCTATGAGGACTGTGGGGTCCCTGATGGGGGTCCCAGGGGGTTTCACTGCTCTGGTTGAGTGCTAAGAGCTTTGGGAAGGGTCGGCCCGAGCCTGCTTGCTGAGTGAGTGGTGGCATGGGATCTGGGCAACCCCTCCATGGGGGAGGGAGCTCAGGGGAGCAGCAGAATCCTCCATGAAATGTCTGTGCTGCAATCCCAAAAGCTGCTGTCGAGGAGGGATTGTCCGGTGGGACTTTTGGGGTGAGGTACAGCAGGGCCTGCTGGTGGTCTGTGGGAGAGGGAGAACAGCAGCTCAGGAGCAGCCCAGGGGCAGGGAATGGGCCTCATTCCCCCAGGGAAGCTCATCCCTGCACCTTCCGGTGCCGTGGAGGAGCAAATCCCTGAGTCCCCAAGAGCCAATCCTCACCCCTGGGGTCTTGCACAAGGATTTCCCCTCGGTGTTATTAAGGATAATTATAATTCCATCTCCCCTGCAGCCTCCCTCGGGGCCGGGATCCGAGACTGAGCCTCACGTCCTGCCCTGAGCTGTTGGTCAAACATTTGTCTCAGGCCCCTGGGGACGTGCGTGTTGGCAAAACTGCAATTCACAGCCGGGAAATCATGGACAAAACAAATCCTGAGCCCCCATCCAGCCATTCCTAACACGTCACGCTCCTGACAGTGCTGCCAAAGAGCCAAAAAAAAAAAAAGCTGCAGCCTTGAAATTTTTCTAGCGGGAAGATAAATGAAGGAGATTCATGTCTCTGTTGGTGCTACATTGTTTTGCTCAGCTGGCTGCAGAGCAAATAAGATGCGCTGGAGCATTGATTTGTAGCCCAGGAGCTGTCCTCGGAAATGGATGGGCTGGGAAAAACTTCATTTGGGACTTCAGCCGGAGAAAGCTGCAAGTGAGGGCAGGGGAAAGGGTGCCCGGACCCTCAGGATCCCACTGTGCCTCCCCCTGGGGCACAAGGGGCACAGGGGGCACAAGGTCTCTCTTGTTTTGGGATGTTTTCCCCATGGATCCGTGGGATCCTCCTTGTCCCTCTGCACCCCACCAGCGCTTGCTGCCCTGGTGTTTGGACACGATGCCACGAGCAACGAAAACCAAACCCCTTTCCGGTCATTTCCAACCATTTCCATGGGTTTGGGGAGAGGGAATGGGAACAGCTCCTTTTCTAGGCTGTGCCCTGCCAGCCTCGGGCTCACCCCACAGCGAGGTGCCAAGAGTGGGTGACACCATGAGGGCCTGATCCCACGCCAGCCTTGTTGGACACAGATCCAGGGAAATTGCAGCAGAGCCTGGCTGTGAATCCATCCAACCCCGTGGGCTGTGCCCGGGGAGGCTCTGAAGGGAGCAGATGGGTTCCTCACCCCACAGCCTGCCCTAGGGTGGCGAAAATGCTGCTCATTAGCATTAAAAAATGCAGAAAAATGTCAAATCAATGCACAGGAAAAACGGATCACAGGGCTGGCAGTTCTCCCAGGCCTTCCCATAAAGAGGTCAGAGTGTCCAGTCAGGGCAGCACTGAAGGGAAGAGGGCAGAGGGAGGATGAGGATGCACAAGGGGAATCATCACTCCCAAAGCTGCTCCCCTTCCATCCCCATCAGCCCTGATCCATTGGATACAACCACCGCCTAAGAAAAATCCCCCGCCGCTCTCTCCAGACAGGAGGCAATTTCCAAGTCCCAGCGATTCCCAAGAAAAGTGATGCTGGCTGTGCCCTAATGGAAAGACAGCCAGTTTTATAGCGGAATGCAAATGAAAAGGTATAAATAAACAATCGCTCACAAATAAGTGCTTGCCTTTAATGAATATTTCATATACAAAAGGAGTCATTGACATTTTGCTGGATTGCTTCAATTAGCTCTTGAGCCTCGTGTTCATGCAAATAATAAGCTTGCTTTTCATAATGCTTTGTTAATCTGCTTCATAGTGTGAATTTATACAGTAATATATCACACAGACCTCCTGCTGGAGCCTTTATTGGATATAAATGACTTAGTAATTGCTATTGATCATTAAAGAAGTGTGATGTTATTTTGGAATTACAATGTGGGGGATCTTTGCAAGACTGAAGGAACTGGCTGGTTTGCCTGGTTTATATTCAGGGGAGTGACTAATGGGTCCTTGGGAGGAAAAGCCAAAGTGTGCCAAGATTGAGTCTGGGGAAAAACACTGCTGGAGTCATTGCTGCCTTCCCGTCATGAAACGCTCCCGGCTATATATTCAGAATATATCTCAACATATTCCATTCCACGCATCGATCTCTATTCCAACCCCAACTTTGCTAAGATTAGCCAGGAAAATATTATGGCTGGCTGGGGAATGCAGCAGCAGGCTGGCTCTGGAGTGGAAGCAGGGCCAGGCTCGGGGTGATGGCTGCGGTGGCCCCGGGCAGGTCCCTGTGCCTGCTGACCCCAGAGAGGTGGGCAGGGACAAAGCCCCCAGGGCCCTTCCCAAGGCTCCCACAACAACCCCAAAGGCTGCAGGTCTTTCATCTGGCCTTGCTATTCAGCTGCAGGGCGTGAGTAATTAAAGCAAGTGTTTTACAACCACCCTGTTTGCAATATTGGGTGTATTGATCCCAGCTCCGCATCCTGACGTCAAGGCAGCGGGAAGGGCTCTGCTTTCCCAACAGGGATATTCAGGCTGAACCTCCTCTCCATCACTTGCTGGTTGCCTTCCAGCTTCCAACATTAAAACCTCATTGCTTTGAAGCGGAAAAGGCTGGGGTTGCACTTTAGATTTATATTTTTCATTTAGAAAACCCCTTTTTTTGGTCGTTGTTTTTGCGTTTCTTCCAAATTATTTTCCCTCTGATCCTCTTTCCCTCACCTGGAAGAGCTGTCCGTGGCTCAGCACGTTCAGTGCTGGCTCCTGCCTTGCTTGGAGCTCAGTGGAGGTGTAAAACCTCTGCTTCTCCAACGCCCCAGGAGGGCACCCCGAATGCTCCCCCTCCATGGGATGGGGTGTTTCAGCAGGCTTTGACATCCACATCCGTCTGGAAAATGGTTGGGAGCATTAACTCTTCTGTGCCTCCGAGGGCTGTGCTGGGACTCAGTTAATTAACATCTTGAAAGGGCTGTGAGAGCCCTCTCTGGCACTGTTTTTATTAAAAGCCTCTACGCACATTTTTCCCCTTCCAATTTACCGCGTTTCCCCCCTGGAATGTGCTTTGATTTTTAAGCAATTTAGAAGTCCTCAGGCTTTGCCTGGAAGGTAATTTATACTCGTTTGTGTTTTTCTGTGTATGTACATGTGCTGCAGCGCATTGGGAAGGAACACAAAAAGCAATTGACTGTGCAGAGGCCGGGATTGATGGAGTGGTGCCGGAGGAGTTATTTCCTGGAGCTGGGAGCTCGCTCCCACCTGCCCAGGCAGATCCTGCCGTGACAAACTGCAAATCCCACCAGCTCCAAGAGGGAGCTGTGCCGGGCTCGGCCTCGGGAAGGGTTCTTGGATGCCCACCCGCTTGGAGAGGGTCACCAAAAGCAGGCAGGTCCTTTTGCAGCCCCAAAGGGTCAAGGCAGGAGTCCAGCCATGCGAAGTGTCCCCACTTCGCTCCCTTCGGTGTGAGCCCCACGGCAAATCTCGCTTGCCCCGCTGGCACCCAGCAGCCTGGCTCTTTCTTGGGAGAGGCTGTCCTCATTCCCATCAGCACAGCTCCGCTCCAGCCTCATCCCTGGACACACGGGAGCGTGGTGCTGGCAGCGTTTCAGCTCTGCTGAGACGTTCCCCGAGCCACCGCGGTGCCCCTTGGGCCGTTCCGACGTGAACTTTTGCACCCAAAAAGTAATTTGTTCCAGCGAATTTTAGATATGCAAAGCTCCAGCAGTGTTTCATGCCATCCACATCTCCCGAGGCAGCTTCCAATAAAGGCTGGGAGCGAGAGGACGGCCGGGGGTGAGCGGGTCAGCGCTCGGGGACGTGAGGAGCTGCCTGCGATTTAATGGCACCACGTCAATTTATGTCCCCTGGGAATGTGTCCCTCCCATCCCCCTCGTGACTGGAACCGTCTGCGTTTCTAAAACTGCTCTTCAGAGCAACCTTTTCTCTTTTTAGCTGTGATTTAGCCCCGGGACTGCTGCCGGCTCCTCGCCTGCTGCAATTCCAGCCCCTAGGGCAGAACACTTATTTCCTGCCCATGCCACCTGGTTTCTTTCTCTCCTGTGGCTGTGGAAGCAAATCTCCAGGCGTGTTTGCAGTGGGAAAAGGGGAAGGGAGTTGGGGGAGTTTGGAATCTCAGGGCCTCAGCAGCACCAGTGGAGCAAACCCTGCAATTCTGACCAGCGATGTGTCAGGACCCAGAAGTGCTGCAGAGGAGCGTTGGCTGGGAGCTCTCTCTTTTTCTGGGATGAAATTGGGTATTTGGACTTTTTTCTCAGGAAAAGACTGAGTGAGACTAAGATTCCTGAAACGTGGATGGAGAAGGGGTGCCCGGCTGGGGCTCAGTTCCTACCAGAGTGATTTTCTCTTGCAGAAGTAGTTGCAGGATGTTAAAGCTCACGGTGATGGAATATATCCACTTGGGTTTATCCCTATCAGCACGAGATCCACAGGAGCAAAGGGGCCAATGGGATGGTGCAGGAGCTTGGAAATCACAATTTTTAGCCCAAACTGCCTGAAACCTTGGCTCATTCCCACCGTCAGCACCCAAGGGCTGCAAGGTCACAGCAAGGTCTCAACCACCCTGTGCCTCCAGTGCCCCTCCTGCCCCATCCCTGGAGCACAGAGCCAGCCACAGGCACCTGGAATGTGCCCTTTGCTTCGGTGTCCGCGAACACCCCCTCAGCTGCAGAACGCTGGATGCATTCCCAGCCTGATCCCAGCTGAGAACTCCTTCCTCGTGAAATTACTGGGAAGTGTTGGTGTTCGTGCTGCGGATACAGCGCACCTACCTCTTCGGGATCGTGGATAAATAGGAAAGATTTGCCTTAACTCCTTGGGTTTTCAGGGGCATTTCAGTGCTGGGAAGAGGTTCAAATCCCGGCCCATCCACCTGGAAAGCTGCTGCTCACATCAGCATCCCGTGGAGCTCGGGATGCTGTGGGGAAGCAGGCACAGCACCACGAGGCTTTCCCGCTGCTGATGGGTTGGATTTTTCCTCCTGCACTTTGGGAAATGCTTGTGTTTGACTCAGGCTCTGCAGGAAGGGTGAGAAGAGAAAATCTGACTTATCCAAAGCCCTTTCAGCTACACAGGCATGGAAGGGCAAATCCCACCTCAAAGAGAGCAGCCAGTGGATGCTGGGCCAGCACCAGGAGCGGCTGTGAGCCCTGGGAGAGTGTTACTGCCTCTCATCCGCCGATGGATTTTCCACTTGAACTTTCCCTTCTGTTGCTTTTATAATTTATTTACAACCTCCGTAGATATTTGCAGGTTGTTTTTTTTTTTTTTTAATGGCTTTTCAAATAGGAAAAAAGGAGCAGCAGAGGATTCCTCAGCCTCGTGCTCGCGGGGGAACACGTTTGGTGCTTTGAAGAGCAGGACTTCACAGTCGTAGTGGATTTCCATCACTCACCTCCCCACTGCAGCCTCCAGCCCTGCTCTCCCTCCTTCTCGGCTTGCTGAGGGCAGAGGTTATTTCTTCTACCTGCTTTGGTGATGCTGCTTGGCTCAGGTGAAACCTTTGCCCGCTCAGCCCTGGAGCATCGCTTTGGATCTCACACAAACGGAGCTTTTGCACCCAAAGTTGCCCTTTTCCCCCCTTGGGGAACCCACAGGTCTCTCGCCCACACTCAGTGTACTCCAGATATTGGGGTTTCTCATGTACCACTGTGTTCTCCAGCAGCTCAGGCAGCTCCTGTTCCTTCTTTGCCTTGTCTCTGCACCAAACCCTGCCCTGTGCCCTGAAATGGGAAAAGTAGGGACAGAAAGAGGGGCCCCTCCACTCTCCGTCAGACTGACTTGTGAAAATACAATTGTCACCTCCCAACAGCGGGGAGAGAGTGAGATCTGCATTTAAAAGAGGGGGAATCAGCAGAAGGAACGGGAGAGGGGAGGGGGAGATAAAAGGGAGAGGGGCTGGAATTTGAATATTGTTTTTGCTTATGGCAATAATCATTTGAAAGCTGATTTACTGCCAAGAGAAACAAAAAAGAGACCCCCCTTGGCATTGCCCCGAACTCCTCCTTTACTCTTTTAGAGCAAGGAATGCTTATTAAACCTGAATAAATCCATCTAATAAGGCTGTTTAGGATTCTCTGAGAGATGTCTCCATCAAAGCAGCGGGGTCAGCCGTGCTCTCCCTTCCTCTGCTCCGACATCCTTGGTACCAACACTTCCCTTCTCGGGAGGAAGAGGGTGCAGGATGAGACCCACGGGGCTTCCCCCTTCCCACTGGGAGCAGCCCTCGGGGAGGGGCATGCCCCCGGAGCACAGGCTCTCCCCTCGAGGTTGGTGACCCTCAGGGAAGTGCGAGGATCCAGCTGGAAAAAGGAACCGGCTGTGGGAAAATCCAGCTCATTCCGTGGAAGCGAGGCTGAGAGGGAACAGGGCTGGGGAGGTGGGTGCTGCTGAGGTGGGTGGATGGGGCTGGTGATGGGGGGCAGTGCCTGTGGTCACCCCCCTTCCCCAGGGGGACAGTGGGGGGGCTTTGCAGATGGAAAACTGCAAACTCAGCAGCTGGAGACATCCATGGCAATTTGCAACCTCCCGGAATTTCTTCCTGCTGGGATATGAAAAAAGAAAGAATTTTCAGGGACAAAGGGATGTGAGCGGGTAGGAGTGCTCAGCAGGAGTTACCTCTGGAAAAAGCTGGTGTTTTTTGGGGCAGCTGGACCAGCCTCATCCAGCTGTGGCACCTGGCTCCCCATCCTGGATCCCAGCGGAATGGAGCTGCTCCTGGCTCTCCCCCCGCTGGGCACAGGCACTCGGAAAGGAGACGCTGCTGGAGGTGCTTCTGGTCGGGTACTTTTGGGAAGAGGCTTTGAGTGGGCACTGGAGAGGGCAGAAGCTCTGCACATCGATGGAGTGGTGCTTCCCGAGAGCAGATTAAGTGGATTCAATTGGCCAGGATTGACCTGGACGGATCTCTCTTCATTTACAGCAGCTGGGGAGCTGATCCAGCGCTGGCTCGGGTGGGTGTTACGCAATTCCCTGTCCTCAGGAGCCTGGGGCATGGCTCCCGTGGGTGGTGTTCCTGTGTGGAGCAGCTCACAGCCCTGCTGAGCCCGTGCCAGGCACACGGAGCAAATGGAAATCGTGACGAGGCAAAAATCCAGCCTAGAAATCATTTCTACCCCTTGCTCTCCCCTCTGAGGACAGAGGGGAAGGCGTGAGTTAAACTGATCTCTGCAACCCACGCAGCTTCACCCCGGCGCTTCCTCGTGTGAGGAGCACATCCAAAGCTCTTGAGCTCTCCTGGTTTTCCAGGCTGGACACATCTCAGTGTCAGTCAGTGGTGCATGGGCATGGTGGGCTGCCAGGGGACAGGAGAAGGGGCTGGCAGGGCAGGGCAGAGCAGGGCAGAGCCTGGTGCTGGGGCACACTTCCCCGGGGGGTTGAGGAATTTTGGTGAAAACCCAAATTTTGTATTTAACCCAAACCAAAGCTGTTACAGAGTCAGAAAGCAAAGGCAGAGCTTTAAAGAAAGCAAAACCCCAAACCTGGTTAAATGTCATGAGTCCAGGAGGGGCTGGTTGTGCTGAGGCCACACCACAAGCCCTCATTCCCCACTATTTTGGAAGCCAACCTCCTGCTGATTGAGTTACACATGACAGTGATGCCCCGTGTAAACCACCACACCCTGCACCACCCTCAGAGCCAAAGGAGGTCCTCAATGTGCTCCCTGGCCCTGGAAACACGGCCTCCCCTTGCTCTGACCTTGGCCTGGGCAGTGCTGGTGCTCAGCACCAGCTCCAGCCTGACCCCAGCCAAGCCCCTGACCCTGGCACAGATGGATGTTGATGGATGCGCTGGATCACAGCGGAGCCAAGAACTGGACTGCAGCAATAGCTGCATCTTCGCCAAGAAAATGTGTCACCCGCAGCAAGGAGCTGGAGTCTGGAGCAAAGCGAGGCCCCAGCAGGGAGCAGATGAGCCTGAGCCATCATGTGATGTTTCTAATTAGCCGTGTGGCAGCCTCCCATACATTACAGCCTCTTCACTAATGGACTTCTCTAATAAGAGGGCCCTTAAGTGACCCCGCTGAGCAGGCCCCTCCTTCTCACTGGTTTTATAATTGTGCTTGATCTCCGAGGTGCTGAAGCTTTGCTTGCCTTGTTCCACATCTCCACCGGGTCGCGGGGAAGTTGTTTCCTCCCGCCCAGACTTCAGGGCGGAGGTTTCCTTTGAACAACCCCACGGGCACCGATTAGTGACGCATCTCTCCCTTGAGAGCTGGGCCCCTCAGCCTGGAGGAGATGGAACTTCCCCGGGTGGGTCCAAGGCACAACTCAGGTGCTTTAGTTTGGCAGACAACCGGTTGGATCATCCTGGAGCACAGTCAGCCCTGCCCCGGCGATACCCACCAAGGTTTTGGGCCCTGCTTTGGTCTGGTCCCTTCTGGGCAGCTCTGAGGCTGTGGATGCCCTCCCAAAGCACCGTGACACTGAGCCAAAGCTTGTTACAGACCCGTGCAATGGTTTGGGTTGGAAGGGACTTAAAGCCCATCCAGTCCCAGCCCCTGCCGTGGGCAGGGACACCTCCCACCATCCCAGGGTGCTCCAAGCCCCGTCCAACCTGGCCTGGGACACTTCCAGGGATGGGGCAGCCACAGCTTCTCTGGGAACCTGTGCCAGGGCCTCCCCACCCTCACAGGGAAGGATTTCTCCCTATTACCCCATCCAAACCTGCCCTCTGGCAGTTTAAAGCCATTACCCCTGCATTATTCCTACTCATTTTTCCTACATCGCTCCTCTTCCATGAGTCATGAGCTCCTATCCCACCTCACACCCTGGTTCCCACCTGTAAAATGATGAGAATAGCTCAGAGCCCTTTGGCTCCATCACTGAATAAGTGACAGAAGGGAATTAAGCATCATTCCAAATGTTTCTTTCCCTCCTGCCTGTCCTCCTTCAGCACACCTCCGGGACCGTGTGAGCATTCCCACCCTCTGGATGTGCCGGAGCCAGGGACGGAAGCAGTGACTCTCTTCCCTTTCTCCTCTCACACGTCTGATTCTGGAGCTGCAGCGTCGCTGCTTGAGCCGGGACGGGAGGAGGAAAGAGGATCCCCTCAAGGTGGGTTTGAAAAGAGCTGTGAACAAATAAACCACCAGGCATTTCAAACGGTGAAAAAAGGGGGCCACAGCTAAACGAGCTGCGAGGCAGCACATTCCCTTCGTGCAGATGTGGTGCAGTGTGGACGTTGCGCTCAGCGCCGCCTGCGCGCTCGGTGTGAATTTTCGGAGCGGTGATCAGCGGTGGGGAGCTCCGGTGAACTGGGAGCTCGTCCCCACACCGGCGGGGCCATCCCGAGCAGCAGCTGCTGGTGGTGGAACTCTCCCTGCTCCCAGAGCAACGATCCAAAGGGAAAACCGCGGCTTTTCTTCAAAAGAAAACGCAGCAGGGTGATTTTTTCCGAAGGCATTTGCTCTGCTGGGGCTCGCTGGCCTCGGCCCCGGCCCCCTGGGAGAGGCTGCAGCCAAGTGCAGACCTTCAGAGACCTTTTATCCTTCCCAAACTCATTCCCATTTACCCCTGGCCGTCTCTCTTTCTTATTTCATGACAAAATAGTAAATTTGAAGAGGCATTTTTGACCTGGCTGTGCCACAGCAGCACCCGGCTCATTCCCAGCCTCTGTAACTGCGTGTTCCAAAGGGCTGGGAGTTTTGGGAGGAATTTTAATTGGATGCTGAAGCCAGCCCTGAGGGAATGGTTTTATTTTTGGAGTATTGGCTATTTGGTCAATACCCTTCTCATGCTGAGAAAGTCAGCGCAGGCTGGACTTGTGAATGGAAGTGATTTTCCATCAGCCTTTGCGTCGGAATTGGCTCCCGAGCTGGGTGGGAATTCTTTATGGACTGTGTTTCTGGATGGATCTGCATCCTGGAGCAATGAACTGAGCTCTTCAGGAAAGATCAGCCCTGATAAGTTGCCTCACTCACTTCACTTCCATGAGAGAGGGAAGGAGGATGGAGGGAGGAGAGAGGAGGAAGAGGAGGACGGGTGAAGGCACTGAGAAGATAATCTGTAGTTCTCAGAACTTCCCTGTGTGTCTGCTTTGTAAATAAAATTTGGGGTTTTCTGTTGGATCAGTGTAATTCCAGAATTTTGGTAAATGCATCTGCCTTATGGCCTGCAGCAAAGTGTTGTCTTGGAAGCCCTGGTGACCTCCAGATTCCTCAGTGGAAGATATTTGGGAATTTCTCAGCCTTGCATGAGAAAGAAAAATCTTCTCCTCGGATGCTCCCGGCACCAGAGAGCATTACCACCAGCTCATTGCCTGCACAGCACACCCCAGCTGAAAAATGCCTTTCTTTTCCATGGAAATCTGTGCTAGCTGCTGCAAAATAATCCCAGATGAAGTATCTACAGCGAGCACATTGTTATTAGCCCAAATGATTTGGCTTGCTTGCTTGCTTTCTGGTTTTTTATTCATGCTGGCGGCAAGCAAACCCAACCAGCTCCATTATGTATAATTTATACTGGATTAGATCAAAGGAACAGTTTACAGGGTCGGTTTGGGCATTATTATGGTTTTTTTTTTTTTAGCTTTTTCCATATTTTATAAATATATATTTATTCTCCCTCCCCTTCCCCACACTCCCCATTGCCTTTGCTCATAAGCAAATTATAAATTATTCACCAGCCCGTAGAAGACAAGTGTTTCTCAGGACTGGAAATCAAATCAGCCCCAGCAGCGACGTGGGATGGGAGCCCTGTGTTTTTGGGGAGCAGAGGCAGTCATGGGCGTGTGTGGGATGCAGGGAGGCAGCTGGGACCAAGAAGTCCCTTTTGTAAGTGCTGAGGGAATTTGGGGAGCATGGGCAGGTTGCAGAGGTGCAGCTCCTGTCAGTGTGAGGGCTGCCAGCTCCCCAGTGGTGCCCCCTCTGCGGGGACAGGGGACATCAATCCTACACCAATCCTACCTGGGCTTTTGGCAAAAGCAGGGGCTTAAAACTCAGCCCTGCCTCTGGCTGCCAGAGGGATCCATTTTCCCCCTGGACATGCTTTTTCCCTGAACGCAAATCTCCCGGATTTGCTGCTGGAGAAGGAATGCTGGAATCCACCCCATGTCCAGGCTCTGCCCTGCTGACATCACCCCAGCAGTTGGCAGCACCACTGGCAAGCACTCTGCCCTCCACAGCATGATGCCCAGCACCTCTGGGGCCTCAAAACCCTAAAATACTTGCTCCTGGAGCTGGTGCAGGGCATTTAGTGCACTGCAAAGTCACTTTTAATGCCCAGCAGAAGGATGTGCTCTGGGAATGGGGCTCTGGAGCAGGCAGCAGCTTGCTGGTGCTGGGAAAAGCTAATGCTAATTTATCAGGAAGCTGGTCCAGGGAGGCATCTGCCCTCCTCAACTCTCATAATCTCCCCAGCACGATCCTTCAGAATGATCCTCCCAGACAAGGCTTCCTCAGGGGCTGGGGCTGATGCTGGGAGACCCAGCCCCACGGAGCTGCAGGTGCTGGGGGATGTCCAGGAGCTGCTGCTCCATCAGTGGGTGCTGTGGGAGGTCTCTGCAACTCCTCACCAGGCTCCTTCAGCCCGTCCCATCCCATCCCATCC
>WBMZ01006295.1:0-19047 GCA_013400975.1 Atrichornis clamosus | reverse complement strand
CTTCCCTCCATCCCTCCTTCCCTGCATCCCTCCGAGGTTTTCCTCACAGGGGCTGATGTGCCTTTGGAGCCCTGGACACGGTTGGGAACGGGGTTCTCCTCTTCCTTCCCCTTTCCCGAGCTTCTCCAAAGGCTGATGGAGAAACCTGTGGCTGGATGAGGTTTCCAACCCTCCAAGTGGGAACGGGACAGGGAAAACCCCATGGTGGCCCCGAGGAAAAGGATTTCCCAGCTTTTTCCAGGTGCCTGTGGAACCTGGATGTGGTGGCCCCGATCCCCCTTCCCATGTGCCTGGTGGGGAGCTGTTCCCACTCTTCCCCTGCAGGTTTCCTTTTATTCTCACGGGATTTCTCCACGTGAACGTTTCCCCCTTGGAAATGGAATTTCCAGCACCAACGTGGCCGCTTCCTTCTCCTTGTGAAAATCCCGGGGGAGCCACGGGGGAGCCGGGAGCCTCTGACCCAGGTGCAGGGTTGTGTAACCTCTGGAAAAACACGTTCCCGAGTTCCCTGAGTTCCCGGAGTTCCCTGAGCGACTCCTCCCTCCTCCCATCCTGTTCCCTGTCCGAGCACCTGCAGCCGGAGCCAGGCCTGGGGTGGCTCCAGCTCGGAGCTTCCCGGCTCTGCCAGGGCCTGGATGGGAACAGGGAAAAGCTTTTGTCAGGAATTTCACTGTGGGAAGCTCCATGGGAGAGCCGGAGGAGGGTGCTGGGGTCGATCCATCTGCTCCCAGAGGAACATCGGGACAGCTCTGGCCTTGTTTTTCCCATGGACACCAAGTCCCCTCCGGCTGTCCGGGGTTGCTCTGGACATGGGAAGCTCCAGGAGCTGCCCTGGGGCTTCCCTGACCCCCCCAAGGCCTGTGGGACCCCACGGATCCCACGGGATCCATGGGAAGGACCCGGCAGGAGCAGGGACACCACCTTGGTGCCCGTGTCCAGAACCAAATCCATTCCCACTGGAGCGGAGCCAGGAGAGCTCCCAGGCCCTGAGGCCCCTGGGTGTCCCCTCCTGGTCCCAGCCCAACTTTTCCTTGGAGATTTCAATGCTGGAATGAGCCAAAGCCCCCAGCAGTGACCGGCACTCACTCCTCTCCTGGGAAAGGTGCCTGGAATGTGCCCCATTCCCAGCAATCCCTGCAGGCCCCCGGGCCTGCCCAGGACCTTCTCCAGAGGCAGAAATTCCCGAGTCTCTCCCAGTCCCCGTGGCTGGAGCCAGCCCAGGGTCGGTCCCGGGTGACCCTCGTGGCACCTCCCGCTTCCAGCCGGGAATGGGGATGAACCCGGAGCCAGGGAACCTTCCCGGGCTCTGGCACAGCTGGAATGATGCATCCCGGGCTTTGCAGACCTCATGGAAAAATCCAGGCCACTCCACGGAGTCATTCCATGAGCATTGACGTGTTTTGGGCCAGGCCTTTGATTCTGGAGCGAGCCGCAAACTTTTCCGGCTTTTTCAGGTGTTCGCGGAGGAGCTGCAATTCCCAGCCTGGTTTCCTTGGATTTCCTCGCTGAGCCCAGGCCTCCCCCTGCTCCGGGGGACTCATGTGGGGCACTCCCAGCATCCCATCGGGAACAGCATCCCTCGGGAACAGCATCCACTGCTCCCCATCGCCGGATCCGCTGCAGCACGGAGCATTTTTCCGTGGAATAGGGAATCCCAGGCCTTTTGGGACACTGAGCACGGGCTCCAGGTCTCCTTGGGTTCCTGAGGATGCTCCTTAGTCCAGAGGGAACCACAGGGATTGAGGGCTCCAAGGGAAGCCTGAGTCATCCCAAGGGAATGAGTTGTCCTCACCATCCGGGGAGGATTCGCCCGGATCCCAACACGTGGATTTACACCCTCACGGGACACAGTGGTGCTTTTCCTTCCTGGATCCATGGCCCAGGCCACAGGAAGCTCTTCTGGTTCCCAGCTAGGAGCTGGATCCCATGATCCCTGTGAATCCCTTCCAATTTGGGATGTTCTGATCCTCTGGAAAGGCAGAAGACCCCAAGAATCCCTCTTGGCTTTTGGCTGGTGCATCCCCCAACTCCCTGATGCGACCAGAAATTCCCTCTTTTTGGGTTTCCCTGGATCCCAGGCCCTCCAGGCATTTGAGCCGATGCCTCTGGAGCAGGACGGACTCCAGGGCCCGGCCTTGGATGCTCCCGGCTCCGGCCTCGCTCCTCGTGGTGGAGCTGAGGCTCCGTCCTGGAACTCCGGGCTGGGGCTGCGCTTCCCGGGACGTGCACGATCCTGCCGCATCCCAGGGCGCGGGGAGGCCGCGGGAGAGGGGGCGGGGGAGGCAGAACTCCTGGGATCACCTGCAGGAAGCTCCGAGCCCCTGCCTGGATGGAGCGAGCGGAGGAGCCAAGGATTCTGCAAGCCGGGAAGGCTCCCTGGAAGCGCCTCGTGCAGGCGGTGCCTTCCTTGGCTGCGGCCGCGGCCAGAATGTCCGGGGGCTGTTCCAGGGCAGGATTGCTGCATCCCGACTTTTCTGCTGGAACCCACCCAGCGCTCGCCCTGCCAGGCCCCGGCTGCCGAATCAAAGGCATCGCGCCTGTCCCAGGGCTACACACTCAGCATTCCAGAGGGAGCCGCCTTCCCGGAGCCCCGGCTGCGGGAATTAAAGGCGCAGGGCGGCTTTTCCTGCCCCCAGCGCCGCGGGCCCCGGCCCCGCGCGTCCTCCCGCGGCTCCCCCGCTGCCCGGGAAGGACGGGAACCGGGAACGGAACCAACACCGCGGCTTTTCCAGCCCGCGCCGAAATCCCGGCCCCTGGAGCCACGGTTGGGATCGATTCCCTGGCGCCGAGTCCCCGGTGATTATGTTCTCCCACACAATCAGATTAAGCCTCTTCTCCCTTTCCAGGCTCACGAATGTCGGGATTTGGTGGTTTTTTTCCAAGCCTCTCTGGATTCTCCTTGAGAATTTCCACCGGCGCACGAGGGAGCATCCGCTCCAGTCCTCGGAATTCCAGCCCCATCCTCGCCTGGGGAAGGGGAGCTGGGCATTCCCGGGGCTGGTTCCCACCTGGAGGGCTCCCACCCCTTTGGTGGAACAGGTGGAAAGCTCCCCCGAGCCAAGGAATTGGGAAAGAGGAGGGGAAATACCTGGATGTGGATCCGGATTTTTACACCATGGGCTCTTTGCCACTTGGACTGAACTGGGAGGGCACCTCTGGAGGTTCCTTCCAGCATTCCCGGGTGGAAAAGGACACCTCCAAGGGTGGCTCTTCCCACTTTGGATGCCAGAGGGGGCCTGGGGACCCCTTGTCCCTCCGGTGGGAGCGATCCTGGCTCCCTCCTCTGCAGATTTTGGGGTCCTTGGGCTGCCCTGCCCCACTCCTGCCCCTTCCCGGGCCGTGTCCTCCCACTCCCTTTTCCAGACTGGCCAGGATTCTTCCCTCTCCTGCCAGAGCAGCCCTTTCCAGCCTCTTTGCCCAGGGCCAAGCCGCAGTTCCAGGCGTGAGGACGCAGCAAATCTTTCCTCAGATGTTCTCCTAATCCTCGTTAATGTCCCTGTTGTCTTTGGGATTCGCTCGAGTGCCCAGGAGGATCCAGGGAGGTTTTGGCGAGGTTTTGGGATCCAAACCCTCTTGGAGTCAGCGTTTGCTGAATATCCCAGAATGTCCCGAGCTGGGACGGACCCCCCAAGATCCAGGATCCAACTCCGGGACCCCCCAAAATCCCACCCTGTGCCCGAGAGTGTTTGAAAGCCCAGGGTTACAAACCAATGGAAGATTTGGAATCTCGCTCCAAAGGAGCCACAGGGACACCAGGAGTGACCAGGACACCTCTGCCAGCCCTGCAGGGTGACAACGCTTTTCCACTCTCGTTTCTAGCAGGGTCTTCTACGATTGGATAATTAACAGGAAAGCTAAAAAATAATTAAGAGAGAAACCCTTGGGTCCCTGGGAGCAGCCACGAGGGGTGAAAATCCCGGGAGAGCCGGGCTGGAATTCCTGCTGCCTCAGCATCAAAGGATGCTCCGAAATTTTACCTTCCCGGGGCCGTCTCTTCTCCCGAGGAAAGATGACCCGGGTGACCTCTGATTGAATGTCCCGATAGTCCGGGAGGCAGGAGCGGGATAATTGGAGCCGGGGCTGATCCCGGCCGAGGTGAGGGCCAGGTAGGGGCAGAACAAAGGGACTTTTCAGGGGCGGGTGTGACCGGGCCGGGCCCGGGGGGGCGCGGGGGGGCCGGGCTTTAAAAGCGGGGTTAAGGAGCTTAATTTGGAATAAAGGGCGCAGGAAGCCGCTCGTTATCTGCCAGGGCCTTTCAGGCTGCAGGTGTGACTTAATCTCCCGGCGGGGCAGATGGGCGCTCCCGGGATCCCACCTTCCCCAGCTCCCGCCGCCCTCCCGGCATTTTCCACGTTTTACGGCGTCTGCTCGGCCCGGCCCCGCTCCCCTGCCCGGGCACAGATGGGAATTTCAAGTCACTTCTCTCAAATTCCGGTGTCCGGCGTCCAAACCCCGATAAATCCTTCCCCTCCCTCCCCAGATGAGCTGTAAAAACCCCAAATCTTTCGGGCGGGTTCTCAGCGGGCACAAAGCTCCCCCCGAGCTTTGCTGCTGCCAGAAAGAGACATTCTCCTCTCAGCCAGTGACCCCAGGAACTGGAACTTCCAGGGATTCGCAGCAGGAATCCACCCTGGGCATCGCCACCCCATCCTGGCAGCCATGGAAGTTCTGCCTTAACTCTGTTTTTCCCTCAAAATTTCCTTTTTTTCACGGCTTCACCTCATCCTCCCCATCCCTGCTGGAGGTTCCATGGGGTCCCATCCTGCTCCCGGGGTATTTCCAGGGCCGGATCCCGGCTGTTCTCCCCTCACCTGGGACGTCGCTGTCTCATCCATTCACATCCAGCCTCTTTAGATCCCTGTCCTTTTCCCCGTGCTCCAGACAAGGAGCATTAAGTGGGAAATGATGGAAAGCGCCATTTTTCTCCAGCTGGAAGCTCCCGCTTCCTCCCCTTTTCTCCTCTTCCCCCCGTTTTTGTCGGGAAGAATCCACACGAGTGTGAAATGATTTCCTGGTGAGGGGGGAGCTTTGCCCGGCTGTGGGAACACAAATCCCTGCCCGGCCCAATCCCGGGACAAATTGGACCAATTTGGGGCCATTAGGGAAGAATCCACATGTGGAGGCCAGGCCGGGTCCCTCCTGCAGCCCATTAGGGGCCCTTTTCCCATTTGTCTTTGTTGGGAATCCTGGCCGGGTGGTGACAGATCCTTGGCCACCCCTCCGGGATCATCCCCGGAATCCGGGCACTTCCCAAGGGATGGGGAGAGGGGTTGGGTGCAGCCGGGACCTTTTCCATTAAATCAGGGGGGAAATGCGTTTGCTGTGCTGCTCTTGTGACATCAGGTCCTGACATGATCCAACAGGAACAGATTTGGGGGTGAAATCTGGGGCTGGAATGTTTCCATTTTTCCAGTCACGTCCACATTGATCTGGAATGGGGGACGGGGGCATGAAAGGGAAGAGATTTTGGGTTGCTTCCCAGAAAACGATGGAATTTGGGAGCACAAAGCTTTCCTTGGTGGTGTTCAGACCTCGCCCGGGATCAGGTGGAGTGAAAAAGAATTGGATAAAATTTCCTGCCAGTCCCCCAGAGTGCCTTTGGCAAAGGGTTTTCCATGGATGAAGAGAGGGCTGGGGAGGGAAGGGAAGCCAGGAGGGAGAAAGGAGAACCAGGATTTCTGGGAAGAGCTGGGACCAGCAATTTCAGCTCTGGTTCTCCCCATCAGAGATAAAATTAAGATAAGGTTTGGTGCCCTCGTGGACGGGTGGTGAAAGTCATTCCTGCTGCTTGAGTCAAGAGCAGGAAAATCCCATTACTTCCCTGTTTCCCGAGCTGGAGCCGGGGGGGTTGGACACAGCCTGGACAGGACGGAGCCTCCGGCCCATCCCAGCTCTGCCACCGAGGCGTGTCCCAGGGAGGCCACTCAGGACTCACCGAGGGGCAGGATCTCCTCTGAGACCACTTGTCCTCAGCCTTGACCCCAAACCTTTGGGATGATCCCAGGGCCATTCCAGCCTGGGATCCTGCTCATTCCCGGGGCTGGTGGAAGCCCCCTGGAACCCCTGTGGTTACCCCAGAGCTGCCACCCTGCTCTTGGCCATATCCCTGGCTCTGGGATCTCCCTCCTGGCTCCAGCAGCGCCAGCAGCTCCTTCTGCCCCTGCCAGACCCCGCCTCTGGATCTGGGAATCGCCCCTGGAGCGGCAGCCCCGGCCCCGCTCTGCTCCGGCCCCTCTTTGTCCCCGGCGCCAGGAGCCAAAGCAGGGCCTGGTGTCCTCCCGAGCCTCTGGAAGCGAGCGAGGCTCCTGCACCTCCATCCAGCCGTGCTCGCTGCTGCCTCCAAGCCCTTTTCCCCGCCTCATTCCCTGCTGGAATCGCCCAGGCAGCCGAGGAGCCGCGAACGCCCTGCTCAGCATCTTGGGCAGAGCAGCCGGCGGTGCCGGGCCCGCGGCTCCCCAGCCCGTTCCGCCTCCGTCAGGAGATTTCCAGGGCGAGCCGGACCCGCGGGAGGCTCCTTCCCTGCCGCCAGGGCTGCGGCTGGAGCTGCTCCCGGCCGCGGCTCCTGCCAGGAATGCGGGCGAGGTCGGGAGGGCTCCGCCCGCAGAGCCGGGCGGGCACCGGGTACCGAGCCCGGGGACCTGGGGAGCAGCCGGGGCGGCGGGGCCGGGCTGGGGGCTGCTCCCGAACCCTTCGGCTCCCTCCTTTGGCTGGAGCAGTGTCCAGGTGCTGCTGGAGCGGTGTCCGGGTGCTCNACCTGGGGAGCAGCCGGGGCGGCGGGGCCGGGCTGGGGGCTGCTCCCGAACCCTTCGGCTCCCTCCTTTGGCTGGAGCAGTGTCCAGGTGCTGCTGGAGCGGTGTCCGGGTGCTCCCGGAGCAGTGTCCAGGTGCTCCCAGAGCAGTGTCCAGGTGCTTCCAGGGCAGTGTCCAGGTGCTCCCAGAGCAGTGTCCAGGTGCTCCCAGAGCAATGTCCGGGTGCTTCCAGAGCAGTGTCCAGGGGCTGCCGGAGCAGTGTCCAGGTGCTCCCAGAGCAATGTCCAGGTGCTCCCAGAGCAGTGTCCAGGGGCTGCTGGAGAGGTGTCCCGGTGCTCCTGGAGCAATGTCCAGGGGCTGCCGGAGCAGTGTCCAGGTGTTTCCAGAGCAGTGTCCAGGTGTTTCCAGAGCCGTGTCCCGGTGCTTCCCTGCCGTGTTGATCCCGCTCAGCCAGGGATAAGGAAGGATCCAGACCTTCCTCCTGTTTCCCGGGGCTGGAGGATGTTTCCAGCAGGGAATTCATGGCCAGGCCTGGGAGCCGCTGTTGGCGTCACCCGGGAACACACCCGGCCCTTTTGGGAAGGGTTAACCGGGAGCGAATCCCGGATTTTGAGCCGTGCTGGGCTGGGGATTCTGGGAGCAGAGCTGTCGTGTCACCCCCCTGTCCCGGGAGGTTTGGTGGCAGTGTCACCACCCCAGGACCGGCTCTGTGGGCCCCGGGTGACGTCACGGGGACACAGCGGTGCCACCTCACGCCACGGCTCGTCCTGCTGGCACCAGGAGCGCGCCCGGGGCTGTGCCAGGGCTCCCGGGGCAGCAGGGCTGGGGTTGGCACCTCTGGGCTGGCACTGTCATGTTTGGGCCGGCATTGGCACCTTTGGGATGGCCCTGGCACCTCTGGGCTGGCCCTGGAACCCCTGGGGTGGCACTGACTTGTTTGGGATGGCCCTGGCACCTCTGGGATGACACTGGCACCTTCAGGGTGACACTGGCACCTCTGGGGTGGCCTTGACACCTTTGGGATGGCCCTGGCACCTCTNTTTGGGATGGCCCTGGCACCTCTGGGATGACACTGGCACCTTCAGGGTGACACTGGCACCCCTGGGGTGGCCTTGACACCTTTGGGATGGCCCTGGCACCTGTGGGCTGGCCCTGGCACCCCTGGGGTGGCCACCTGGGCTGTGACCTGAGCTGTGCCAAGCAGGCCAGGATTTGTTTCCCCTGGGCCGCGTCGTCACCTGGCACCGTTTAAAAACCGATTTTGTATCTGGGGCTGTTGTTCCTTGTGTAACCTCCCGGGCAATTAATCTGCCGATAATTGCGGGGCTGGGTAATCCCAGAAAGAGTCTATTCCATAGAAACGCTTGGGAAGGTGAAGAGTCTGGGATAAGATGGAGCCCAGGGGCTCGGGATTGCTGGGTTTGTTTCCACCCCACAGATGTGGCTCCCGCGAACACCTTGACTTTTTAGGGCCGGAGTTTTGCTCTCTGCCATCAAAAAACCCCGAATTACCCTGCCAGGACTGAAGGGAGCTTGGGTGGTGCTTCCCTACTCCAGCAGCACCCGGGAATCCTCCCAGGGATCAGCTCGGGGTTGCTTTTGCCCTTTGTAACAACCCCAGGTTGTAAAACGCAGCTCAAAATCCCTGATTTCCAAATTAACTCCATTTTGTGGCTTCCTTTTCCAATCCCAGCCCCACGGAGCACTTCAAAAATGGGCAAAATCCACGCTGGAAGTTTGAGGGACAATTTGCTGAAAGTCTGAGGGAAAATTTGCTGAAAATTTGAGGGAGAATTTGTTGAAAGTCTGAGGGTTGAGGGAGAATTTGTTGAAAGTCTGAGGGAAAATTTGAGGGAGAATTTGCTGAAAGTCTGAGGGAAAATTTGCTGAAAATTTGAGGGAGAATTTGTTGAAAGTCTGAGGGAAAATTTGAGGGAGAATTTGCTGAAAGTCTGAGGGAAAATTTGCTGAAAATTTGAGGGAGAATTTGTTGAAAGTTTGAGGGAAAATCTGCTGAAATTTTGAGGGATAATTTGTTGAAAATTTGAGGAACATTTTCCTGAAAGTCTGTGGAAAAATTTGCTCTAAGTCTGAGGAAAAAATTGCTGGGAGTTTGAGGGACAATTTGCTGGAAGTCTGAGGAGAAATTTGCTGAAAGTCTGAGGGACAATTTGCTCCTTCCTGGGCCTCTGTGCCGAAGAAAAGCTGGGAATTTGGATCCCATTCCATGTTGGCATCTGGGAAATGCTGGGAGCTTGGATCCCAGTCCAGGCTGAAGATCCCGAAGGAGCCTCTCCAGGCCCTGCTGGAGCCCTGACCCACATTCCGGCGGCTGCTCCCGGAGTTATCCGGGTTAAACGCCTTCCCCGGCTCTCCGGGCGCTCCCGGGGCCGGGCCCGAGGGGAAATGGGTCAGGAGCGCCGGGATCTGTGTCACCGGGAGGCTCCAAACATCCCGAGTGTCACCCGGCGGGAGATGCCACAGGGCTGAGGCACGGCCTGCATTCCCCCGCTCCTCGTCAGGGACGCGGCCACCAAAGGGTTAAAAACGCCGGCTCTTCCCCCAAATCCTTCACCCTGCAGGAATGTCCTTGGATCCCTGTGCAGCTTCCCAAGGGACGGGAGGGAGCAGAGGATCCAGGAGGCCTCCCAGGGTTGGGAGGAAAAAAGACCCCGAAGCTGGGTTTAATTCCCAGTGGTTTTCCCTCTCCCGGGATCCCAGCAGGGTTTGTTGTCCCTGCTGGATGTTCTTTCCTTCTGGGAATTCTGACATTGTGTGGGAATCTCCCATTTTCCTCTTTCTTCCCCAAAGGAAATGTTCGTTCTTGTTGTGGAGAGGGGGAATTGGCTTCACCCTCCCTGGGGCTTTTCCAGCCTGTTCCTCACGCCCCAAAACCTTTGGTTTCCTGTGAAAAATGAAAATTTTCCACAAAAACTCCAGGTTTTGGTTTAAAATACACAAACACAGTGGAACTCACCCATTTCTTTACAACTTAAACCAAATATTTTATTCCCGGTGAAGTCTCCTTGCTGTTCCCACTCTCCCATTTCCCACTCTTGGATGATAAAACCGAATCAGGGAAATAAAAGTCAAAGCCGAGCGATTTAAACCTGACTTTAGGCCGGGTTTAAGCAGAAATTTCAACCCCAAAAAATTAAGGATTTTTTCCCTCCTCCCCCCAGGATTTATAGTTGGAATTTTGGAACCTGCCGGACATTCCAGGTGTCCTTCAGCGGGTGAGTCCTGGTTCTCCTCTTCCCAGCGGGATCTGCAGGGCCTGTGCTGCTCCCAGTCTCCACACAGGGTCTCCCTCTCCCTGGACAAGGCAACCGCAGGGAGATTAGCGAGGATTAATTAATCTTAATTAAGATCCGATGCTTGGCCCCGGTGCTCCCACAGCCCCTGGACGTTCTGCTCCCTGCCTGGTGGGAAGGGGGTTGTTCATTCCTTCAGGAACCGCAGGAATACGGCGCTCTTCTGGGGCTTGGGATCGTATTTTCCATGGAAGTGGACGCAGAAACATCCCACAAATCCGTGTTTTCCCCATGGAATGGCAGCAGGTGCTTCAGGAGCCACTTGCTGGTTCCCTCTGCAAGCCCAGCTTTTCCCAAAATGCTTGGGATACACATGGAAAAGGAGCTCCCATGGGATCTGATCACGTTGAGGATGAAAAAATTGGAGCTGAGCTGAATTTAACTCCAGCCCTGGGATGGGATGGGAAGCAGGGATGGGAAGGGAGGCTGAGGGCATGGAGGGGAGTCAGACCCGAAGGAATTTCCCTTGGGAAGGCAAAGGAACCAGGATGAGCCCTTGGGAAGGGGCAGCCCTTCTCTGGGAGCAGGGAACATGTGCTTCCCATTCCTCCCGTGCTTCCCGTTCCTCCTGCTCGCTCCCTGCCACGGGATCTGCTTCCCATTGACTCCTGACCCTCGGGAAGACACAAAAGAGGGAGAAGTGGCCAAAGGAAGCTGTGGAGATCCATGGAAACATCCCACAGCTCCAGCGGGACCACGGCTCGACCTCGGGAAGGGGAAGAGCTTTCCTGAGCCAGAACAGTAAAAAAAAATAATGGGAATGCTCTTGCCTTGGTCTGGGATACCAGCTGGACTGGGAGATGCATTCCCAGTTTATCTCTGTGCTGGATTAGGCCCACCTAGAACTGCTCTTAGGGAAAAAAATTGGATAAAATCCCTTCCTGAAGTTACAAAGTTGTCCTGGGGGTCCCTGCAGGATCGAGGCCGACAGGGAGAGTCTTGGGGAGGAGCTCAGTGGGAGATGGATTTGGTTGTCCAAGGAATATTCCTGGATAGAAGCAAAGATTTGGTTTTGTTTTTCATAAAACACAAAGAAAATTGTTTGTTTCCATGGACGCCCCTTCATCCCATAAACCTGGAATGTTTCATGGAGGCTGATCCTTTGAGAAGTGTCCCAGGGAGGGTCAGCCTGGCACCACCTCCCCCAGTTCCTTTGCATTCCCATTCCCATTTCCTGGCTGGTTTTGGTGGCTCTTCCCTCCATCCATGGAATTCTTCCTGAAATCAGAGCTGCCAATCACACCTTGCTCCCCTTCCCATGGGGTGGATGGGACTTTCTCCTCCTTCCCAAAATCCCACTTTGGCCTGGCAGCCAGAACCTGGAATGGGACGAGTTTGAACCAGAAAAAACCCCCATAAAGCAGGAAAAGGAGCAATAAAATCCAGGGAATCTTGCACAGACATCAAACCGCAGGGCTCCGGGAACAGGACATGGAGGATCCCAACCCCAGGATGTTCCTTGGGGCTTTCCCATCAATCTCAGGGATGTCCTGCCCCTTACAATCCCTCTGTTGAACTATTCCATGTGAAAAACCCCTCTAATTCCTTTGGTCTGATTCCTGATGTCCCAGAATCCCAGGAGAGTGTCCTTTAAATCTCCCATCCAACCCAACCCATTCCATGATTCTCTTTATCCCTTTTTCGTTTCCCTGCTCTCCACGGGTCTCTGTCCCCTCCTTGTCCCCAGCAGAGCCTTTTCCAGCGGGATGTGGGCATGACTCCGGAGTCAGGTGGCCCAGGAGCTGCTTTTTTTCCATGTTCCTGCTGCTGACAGGTGACTCCAGGCCTCCAGGCCGGGAAGGGAGCCAGGAGCCAGCACCTGATGTTGGAGGGGAGAGGGAAGAGGAGAAACCTCCCGGGATGTGCTGGAAGTGACTCACCTGGCCGGCCCAGCCACCTGGAATTCCAGCTCCCTTCTCCCTGTGTCTCCACATCCAATCATTCCCCGTGGCGTTTTCACACTCCTTATCTGCCAGGCCAGGAGTTGCTTTTTTGGGATGGACTTTGAAGGCGGAATTCCGGCAGGGAGACGCGGGGTCCAGACAGGCGGCAGCTCCTCTCCATGGCGCCTTCCTGGGGACCAGATTTTCAGGAGAGGGGAGCTGGTTTTTCCAGGTGGGACCAGGTTTTCCAAGGCACTTTTGGGCCCTGGCACCTCCCAGGGTGTTTTTCCAACAGCACCTTGGGAGCTGCAGCTGCTCCTGTGGGGCCTCAGTGGGAGCCACAGTCCCTGGAATGATTGAGAAGGATGAAATGGAGGCCATGGGGGATGGAATCGTGGACGTGAAATCCACGGAATGACCTCCCAGAGGAGCAGGGAGGCCCCAGCCCACCCCAGCCAGGGATTTTCGGGAGGTTCAGGTGCTCCTGGGTACCCCTGGATTGTGCTCCCTGTGCAGGGCACTGGGATCAATGCCCGATTCCTGGGATTGAGTCGTTCTTAATTAACAAAGCCTTGACTGGGTTTGGGCCTTTGGCAGAGGCGCTCCTGGGGTTACAGCTTCCATGATTTCTGTGGGGTGCATTAGGAATAGAATCCAGGTTCTGATGCTCCAGAATCCGACCCCAGGGAATCCCTCATGCTCTTCCCAAATCTTTTGGGCTCCTGTTTAATGAACCAAATGTGATTCCCTGCTTCCCTGATTTCCTGATTCCCTGATTTCCTCTACTTGACTCAGAAAGGACTCGGATGAAGCCAAGTCCATATCCCAGTCCCTTTCCAGGTGCTGGGCAGCAGGAACCTCTGGCTTCTCCTAAAGATTCTGGACGCCTTTTCCCAATCCAGCCGAGCCTTCCTCAGCTCCCTTTCTCCGAGGAGGAGAAGGAGGATGTTGTGGATCAAACACCAGGATTTGCTCCCCACCCACGAGTGCCCTCTCCCAAAGGCCTTGCAGGAGCATCCCGTGACTCGGTGCCCAGGAATGCTGCCAGGATCCCTCGGGAATTGCATCAGGCCGGGTGGTGGCGGTGACACCCGGCCCTGTGCAATGCGGCCCTGCCGGGGGACAGGGAGGGCATGGCCCCGGCCCCGGCCCGGGCAGGGTCCTGCCAGCCCCACGGGGGTCTGGGAGCTGCTCCCGCTCCTCCTGGGAGGGCCTGGGAGGAAAGCTGCCCGGTCTGCCAGGAGCCTGGGATTTTTCCAGTTCTCCAGCCTGGATCCGGCCCTGCTGAGCTCATCCCAGCCTTGGGCCCTCTCGGCCTCACAACTCCCAACCTGCCCGTTTTCCCTTGAAAAGCTGCTCCTGCTCAGCATCTCTGGGCTGTGTCCTGACCTTGAGGCCCTCCGTGAGGCCTGGAATATCCCAGGGATATTTCCCAGCCGGACAGAGGGATTTTGTGCTGTTCCCTGTCATCCCGGGCCTTGCCCAGAGAGCTGGCTGACACCAACCCTCCCCTCTTCCCACGTCCCTCCGTGTCTCCTGCCCTGCCTTTGGAGCCCAGCAGCTCTGGGATCCCTGGGCTGTCCCGGGGTGAATTTTGGGAGCCCCATTCCATGCCTGGAGCGCAGACAGAGCCCCGGGAGCTGCCAGGGCCAGTCCCTGCCCTGAACATCTGAGGCTGGGCCAAGCCCACGGCACCCCTGACAATTCCCACATACATTAATCCCGAGGGGCTGATAAGGAACCTGCTCCATCCTCGCCTGAATTTCTGGATGTCCAATTTATCCAAACGTTGTCCTGCACCTTTGTGCTGTTTCCCAGCCCGGGGTGCTTGGGCTGGGCCTCCCTTGAGACAGCCCAGGACAATTCCCTTTTATCTCTGGAAGACGACATTTTCCAGCCTCTTCCTTGGCCCTTCAGCTCCCTCAGAGGCCTCGTCCACCCCTGGCTCCGTCATCAAGGCTGATTAAAGAACCCCATTAAATTCCAGGTGAGATCCCTCGCAGCCAGATTGAGGGAATCCTCCTCTGTTTCTGCTGGAAACGTCGATCCCAGGATTTTATCACCTGTCCCACCTTGGCACAGGGCTGTCCAGGCTTGGAAAATCCCCCTGGGTGTTTCTCCCTCGCTGCTGGGGGCAGTTTCCATCTGCTCCAACCTGGAACGTTCAGGGTTTCTTCTGACCTGAGCTGGACAATTTCTCTCCAGGTGGGAAAACCACAGTTCAGGAATTGCCCACTAACCTGTGGAAAACCGCCAGGATTCAGGCAGCTCCAGAGCCGCCATTAAGAACCTCCTGATGCAAAAAAATAAAATCAAAAATAAAAAATAATTTTTTTAAAAAAAGGCTGAGAAGCCAAAAGGAAAATATTCTTCCAAACCCATTAGAGCTTTGGGTAGAAATCATTCCAGAAAAGAAAAGTTATGGTACAGAAGGAATCAGGCCTCGTGTTTGGGCAGACTTTGCTGGAATCAAGGAAATAAAATCCTCGGGCAGCCCCTGGGTTTGTGCTCGGGACTGGGACAGGGATTTTGCTGTTTATTCAGCTTTGGATTTTTGGGAAGTGTCAACATCTTTTTTTTTTTGGTCCGTTTTATTTTCTCTCCGAAAGAGTTCGAAATTTCCAAATGCTGAAACTCTTCCCAAAAGGAACCAGCTGCTTCTTGCTCAACTCCCTGTTCCTGCCCCCGCCCTCCCGATGAGTTACGGAGGGTGTGACAATCCCGGGCCCGGGTGTGACATCCCGGGATCGCTGATCCCAGCTGCTGGAATGGCCACTTCTCCCGAAGTAGGGCTCAGGCCGCGTGGCAGCTGGGAAACCTGTCCCTGCTGAGAGGGAACATCCCATTCCCTTGGCTCGGGAGCTGCCCTTCCCAGCAGAACCAGCCGCTCCCGGCTCCTCGGTGCGTCCACGTGGGTTTGCTCCTCGTGGGACCCGTGGAAGGTGTCCCGTGTGGAACCTCTCCAGCTCTAAAACCCCTTCCAATCCGAGCAATTCCAGGATTTCTCCTGGTGTAAACACAAGCCAAATCCAGCTCCTGCCGTCTCCCACCTGAGGCGTTCCGGCTTTCCCCGCATTCTCAGGAAAGGCTGAGGTGACTCCCAGGAGGGGACAGTGGGATAACAAGGGATGTCCCAGCCATCCCGGGCTGCAGTGATTCCCTGTGCCAAGCACATCATCACTCCCAGGTGACTTTTCCCTGGAGCCTGGTGCCTTCCTCGCGTTTATGGCAGATGATTACAGAAAATGCAGCAATTAAATCGATGCTGGGGAGGTTTGGCCTGGGAAAGGGGAAAATTGGACAGGGCAGGATGAGCTGTTCCAAACGGGGAAGTCGGATTCACTTCACTTTCTTTTCCAGTGATATTTGGGAGGAGGAGGAGGAGAAGGAGGAGGGTTCTCCCAGGGGAATTGGAGCCAATGGAGCCAAGCAGGGTGTCCCGCGGACACGGAGCAGCCCCAGGTCCCAGGGGTGACAAAACACCTGGGGGATCAGATCCATGGGAAGCCATGGAGAGCACTGGGATCCGGCTCCAGCAGCAGGGCAGGACTGCCTGTCCCTTTTCCCTGTTCCTGGCTGCACAACAGCTGGAATTCCAGAGCCAAAGCGGTTCTTGGCACCACCAATTTGGGATATTTTGGTGACGGCATCTCCCCAGTGGGATTGTCCCAGGCCAGGCTGGGATGGGGGATGGCGCCCCTGGCTCGGCTGAGCTCTCCATCCCAACCATCCCTCCATCCCAACCCATTCCCCGGCTCTCCGGAGCTCAGGGAAGCTCTTCCCCCCGTGTTTTGAATGCCCAGCTCCTCTCCAGCACAACAACTTCCAGCAGCGCCCGGGCCCAGGCCTGGCGCGGCTCCAGGCGGGAGGAACCTGCAATTACCGCGGCATCCTCGGGATGCCACCGCATGGTTCCCTTTGATGCCGCGTCGTATCCAGGTAACCCGTTCCCAATCCAAGCCCTGGGAGCGCAGGAAAGGGCACTGCCGGCCGTTCCAGGTGATCCAGGAGCGCTGTGGGCAGAGCAAACAGGAAGCCGGGGCTGGAGCACCGGGAGCGGCCCCACCTTGGCCCGGGGGCGTTGGGCAGGTGACGCTCCCGGAGCTGCTCCCGCTCCCGGTGACGCCGGGGTTGTTGTGAGGGAGAAATTCCAGGAGCGTTGATGTCCCTTGGCTCCAGGGATGGCGTCACTGCCCGAGGATTTTGGGGTTAAATCTGCGGAGGTGCCGAGCTTCAGAGCCCAGCGGGGCTTGGGGCCGGGCTTTGTCCCACATGGAGGTGCCCAAGGAAGGGGATGGACACTGGTGCCTTCCTCAGGGACAGAGCAGGAATTCCAAGCTAGGGGACGAGCAGGAATTCCAGACCATTGGAAGAGCAGCAATTTCAAACCATGGGGGGAACAGCAATCCCAATCCATGGTGAGAGGAGCAGGAGCTCCAAACCATGAGGAGAGCAGCAATTCCAGACCATTGGAAGAGGTGACTCCAATCCCTGAGTCACCTCCTGGGAGTTCACAGCCCATAGAGGGAGCTGATGGAGCTTGGAATCACCTGGACGTGATAAAGAAATAAATCAGGCCCTGGTGCTTACATAAGAGTGGGATGCTGGAATTCCTGCATGGAATGGGCTCTCTGGAGCCTCCCGGGAGGGCTTTGGTCCCTCCCGATCCCGCGGCTCCGGAGCGGGGTTGGATGAGGCGGCTGCAGGTGCTGGACAGAAGCCACTCAGTGGCACTGGAGACCACCCCGGGCTTCCCTACTCCCCCTGGGACTCCTTCCCAATCCAGGGATGATCCCTTATCCAAATCTCCCAGCTCTGAGGAGAGGAGAGATCCCAGATCCCAGGAGAGGAGAGATCCCAGATCCCAGGAGAGGAGCCCCGAGTGGCCTCGTTCCTCCTGGTCCCTCCGGAGTGGGAGGAGATTCCCTGAGCCGTGCAGGAAACGCTCAGGTTGGGGCTTGATGAGCAATCCCAGGAGCTTTTCCAGCAGATTCCTCCTGGGCCAGCGGGCAGGGAACGGAGTGGGGGCCGTGGGGCAGACCCAGCTGCTCCCAGGACCTGCATCCCACCCGGGACAGGGAGCTTCCCAATCCCTGGGGATCCCGCTCCAGCCCCTTTGCTGCCCTCGGAGGGAAGGGCTAACACCAAAAGCTCCGTGGGAGCACCCCAGAGTTCCTCTGGAGCAGGCAGACCTTTGGGATGGGAAGCTGGAGAGGTTCCCAGCACTCCCATCCCAAATCCTGGCGCTTCTGTTCCTGCTAGGGCCGGACAGAGCCACCAGGAGCAGCTTTCTCACGGTGCTCCGGAGCAGCTGCTGCCGCTCCGGGAGGAAAACTGGGAGAACGCTTGGAGCTGGGAGGGCCTCGAGCCTTGGTGGAACCACAGAGTCCCTGGATTGGAGCTGGGCACAGGCTCCGAGCGCTGGGAAGGGCTGAGGGAATTCGTTTCCCTGGATTTGGGCCACCAGCGTCCCCTCACCTGGAAAGGAAGGGTTGATTTCATCCCACGGAGAAATCCCGGGATGCTCCAGGAGCCTTGGATGGAGCAATGGGTCCTTTCGGAGCCCGCAGAGGGTCCGAGGGGGGTGCGGGGATGGAAAACATGGATCTGGAGGGAACGTCCTCCATCCCTGTCACTCCCGGTGTTCCCACGGAGGTTTTGGGCTGAATGACGCAAAGAAGAGGTTGGAAAAAAACCTGGGAAATTTTGTGTGTGTGGTTGTGGGGAGGGGATTCCATGGAAACGCCTCACTTTGGGGAAGAAGACGATGCTTGGAAAGGGTTTCATCCAATTCTTTATTTTATGTTGGAGAACTCGTGGAAGTTTTTCCAACACAAGCTGGGTTTTGGCTGCGTTTTCCCGGGATTTCTCCTGTTGGGAGAGACATTTGTAACCAAATTAAAGGAAACCGCAGCTGAAAGAGCCAACAGGAAACCCGGCAGCTCCGGTCACCCCGAATCCTTGGAGGATCCTTCCCAGATGGGAGCCTGGGAAAGCAGCTTTGGGCTGGGAAAAGGCACAGTAGGGATGGGAGGTGAGCTGTGTCCCTGCAGGCTTCCAGCCACATCCTTCTGTCCCATCCCCTGGATTGATCCCGCCCCGTGGATTGAGTTTGGGGTTTGTGAGGAAACCAGGAACCGTTTTCGGTGAGTTTTGTTTGGGATTTTTCAGGATTGAGGACCACCGCACCAGGGAAGTTTGGACACCCAGCTGAGGGATGCTGGGATGCCCAGCAGGATCAAACCCACGGATCCAGGAAGGGAAGGAACATCCTCTCCCTCTGGAATGCAGGCAGAGTTCACTTTCCCTGGTTTATCTTTCCTAAGCCTTAATCACGGAGTTGCTGCAGTTCCGGCCAGGAGGCCGAGCCGGAGGAAATTCCCGGGTGGAAAAGTGTCCAGATTCAGGAAGGATTTCCACATCCCCCCTTTCTCCCTGGAGGAACCGTGTTTGGAGCAGCCGGAGCCCCGCATTTGGCTCCAGCCGGGAATTCAGGTCCCCGTGGTGGCCGGAGGGTCAAGTGTCCATTGCTGGCAGTCGGAGAGGGTTTGGAAAAGCTCCCGGTCGGGGATGACACCCTGGGATGAGCTGTCCCTGCTCCGGGGCGAGGGATGAGCAGGGGACCTCCTGCATTCCCCCCCAGCCCCATCCCGGGCTGCCTTCCCGGCATTCCCACACGGCAGCGCCGGGGTCTCATCCCACCTCCCACCGCCCCCAGATCCATGAGGATGGGATCCCACTGATCCTCCGTGCTCTCCCCATTCCAAGGTGAGGGAACAGCACCAGGACCACCCAGGGGCTCCCAGCCCTGCTTGGAGCACATCCCAAATCCCCAGGCAGGACCACGCTGCCTGCCTGGGGCCGGGGCAGGTTTCCTGGGAAAATCCTTTCTTCTCGCCGGCCTTTTGCTCCTCTTTCTCTTTTTCTTTTTTTTTTTTTTTTCCTCTTTTCTTTTAATTAAACGAAATTAAATTTCTGGAGCATCTCAGGTTTTGTTGTTCTCCTGCTCCACCTCGGGCACCGCTCTGGGTCCGTCGGGGCGAGTCGGACAAGGCTGGGAATGCTCAGGATCCGCCCATTCCTCCTCCCTTCCCTTCCCTT
>WBMZ01006288.1:0-27180 GCA_013400975.1 Atrichornis clamosus | reverse complement strand
AAGTTATAAGTTGTGTTGTTCCTTCGCTAAATCATTAAGGCATAAGTTAAGGTATAAGGTAAGTTAAAGTACTGTTGAGTGCTGTTAAGATTTTAGGCCATATTGCGTTTTATCTGTGCTCTCACTGTCCTTTTGTCTCACACACACACACCCCCACCTAGATAGTTCTCAATTCATTTCTGTTTTGATTGCCTGGATTTTGGTTTTAGTTGTTGCTTGTTTTCCCTTGGTGTGCCTTGACTGTCCCGTAAGTAGTAGGGTGAATATTGCCAACGATCTTTGTGGTGCTGTTGCCTCGTATTAAATCTGTTCTTTTACTGATACCCTTGCTGCTGATTTTTTAAGTGACCACAAACACGCGTTTGTAACACGGAATTGATAAAGGGGAGCTTCAGTACGGGTCATCTCCCCACAGTTATGTGCAGGCAGTACAAAGAGAGATACATCTTCAGGAATTGTTTTGGGGCCTAATGTCATGTTAGTAACAGCCGCTGGAGTTTCTGGCAACAAGGTGATCATGACCTACTGTGAAGTTATCAAGGCGTCTGGAAAACCTTTCCACATTCTTGGAGATGCGTGGTTTGTCCCAATGGTTCATTTTCTCAGCTGTGCTGCCCAAAAGCCACAGTGAGGGCTCGCCTTTGCAACCTCCACCCTTCCTCATTTAAAAGAAGGCAAATGACCAAATGATGACGTAAATGACCAAACAGTAAAGTGAATAAATGTTCACCTTCTTGTGAGGGCACGACTGAAGGGGCAAGTACTGTTCACAGCCACCAGAAGGCTCAGTAGCCTTTTTCAAGCACATCAGGTACATTTTCAAGCCTGACTTGTGCAGAATGTCACTTAGTTATACTGTTTAGGATTGCTACATGAAAAAGCTGTACCACATTCACCATTTAAATAAAAGCAGAGCTAAGAGAGAAAGAAGAACTAGAGACCAAGTGCCACAGTTTATTATGGAGGTGACATCAAGGCAAAGAGAGTATTTGTTTCAATGAATTTTATTTAATTCTGTATTATACAAGTGGGATCTGAATCCCCAAACTTCCCACCATCAACATAATGGAGAAGCACCACTACACAAAAGGAAGGCAGAATTTTGAAGCCGGAAGACAGACTGGACCAAGCCGTTTCTCCCCACGTGGTCAGAAATTCTTCCTCCTTCACACAATGTGCTTCCCAGACCAGCAGGTTTACCCCAGGAATAAGAGAGACAAAGCTAGCTCTAAACACTTCCTCTGCCTCCTCCTCTCCCAACAAAAGAGGCTGCTCAATGCCAGCAGTGGAATGGTTAAAGACAGGGAGCACATCAGGTTTTCAGTCTCTCAACCAGCCCACTAGATTAAGAAGTAGCCTGGTTACTCCCTCTCTCCTGAAAAAGATCCAGGAAAATGAATGACCTAAAATACTGAAGACTTACCTCCTTTCCTTCCCCCATCCCACGGCCTTGTTCTCTAAGCAGAGAATAGGCAATGAACTCTGAGGAGGCTGAAGGAAAGCCAAGGAAAATCAGGGGCTACCTGAATCCCTGGGAATCTGGTGGCTACCCTGGTGCCCTCATTCATTCCCTTTGAGGTTCAGAGACCTGTTTGGAATAGCATACAGAGAGGGCCTCCCTTAAGGACTCCGAAGCAACCAGGGATACAGAACACACAGGAACCACCGTGAGGGTACACACCATTCCAGGGATGGCCCAAACCACAAATAGGGCAAGATTCCCCCTCAGCCAAGGTCCCAAGGGCTGGGGGAACTGGGACGAGGCCCTGGCAGGGGGAAGAGAGCTCCTGCAGCAGTACTGAGGTCTCAAGTGAATCTACTTCTTCTTCCTCTCCTGGGAACAGCGAGGGCAGAACCTGTTAAAAAGTGAAGTACAAAGCCAACATTTAGGGCATGACATGAGCCTCAAATACATGGTCCCAAAAGACCTTTACCAAGGTCCCTGACAAAGCCTTAAATAAAATTTGCCTTTTAAAGAGATCTTCTAAATGTGTGTATATACAGTACTTTCCCTCTTGCCCCCTAGGACCTCCCCTTTCCAAAGGCCAATGGGCCTTCCAGGTTGCTTTTTCACTCACCATTTTCCTCTTGGTTTTGTTGTCAGACCCACGCAGGCAAAATGAAACCATTCAATGGAACACTGTTGGGATGAAGAGCAGTCAGTCAAAGAGCAGTTTTCATTTGAAATTGTTGCTTTTGGGCCACCAGAGTTTCCCAGCATTTGATCACAAACTCCTAAATCCCTAGGAGTGATCAAGGATTAAATACTCACCCCCCCTACAAATGTCAGCAAGGAGAACTCCCCTTCTCCCTTGCTAAGTTTAGGGGCAAGAAAACATTTTAAGGAAAACCCTGAAGAGGCACTTAAGAGGCCAGCCACACTTCTGCCCTTCCAAACTACCTGAGGTAAGCCTTCTCCTTGTCACTGCTTGCTGTATCAGGCCCCACCCAAGCAGGACAAGATTTTTCAAGCAAGACTCTTGTCTCCACTCCATTCCCCCCCATTTCCATCAAGTGCAGGCTCTTACATCCGGGTTGTCGCAGCCAATCATCTCCCCAT
Source organism: Atrichornis clamosus (assembly GCA_013400975.1). Taxonomy (NCBI): domain Eukaryota; kingdom Metazoa; phylum Chordata; class Aves; order Passeriformes; family Menuridae; genus Atrichornis; species Atrichornis clamosus. Next base: position 24,620 of record WBMZ01006288.1, on the reverse strand, counting down.
AGGAGACCTGGTGGCAGAGGCAGTAAGTGGGCTCATTTGGGTCCACGGGCATATCCAGTACATCCGAAGGGTGCACGTTTCCAAAGGTGACTGAAGGCATCCCATACTCTGTACTACTGCAGGACAGGAATAATGTAGGTCAGCAAAATAACTGGCTTTGAGTCGCTTCACGTGTCCCAAGACAATGCCCTTGTTTGCCAGAGACAGATACTGCTCTTACACAAATGCACACAGCCAACTCCAGTGAAGTGACCTGCTCTCCCGTTCAACCCACACTCCCCTGAGAGACTACAAAAGCTTCCTTCCTCTTGCTTCCAAGGAAGGGGCAGAGGACACACTGTTCCAGTTCGGGTGGGGATCAGCCTGGCTAGGCCTCCCCTGGTCTGATTTCTAATGCTGCTTCTCATTCCCACAAGTCTCTTAAACACTTACGTGCGGACAAGCTTCAACTTCTTTTGGGCAGTTTTTGGTGCTTCCTCATCAGAGTTCTTCCCTTTAGAGCGAGCACGGGCAGCTTTTTTCTCTTTCTGGGCTCGGCCCTCTGGTAAGAAGAGAACAAGAAGTGTTGCATCTCTCACCCCACCGAAATAGACACCTGACAGTGACAACCTCTCCAGCATTAAAATACACTTCTACTTCGGAATGTATATTGGCTTTGGGCCATGCACCCCATCTTAATTTTATCTAGTGGCCTTGAATATGCTCACACAAGAAGAGCCCAGGTCACCATCTTTTTACCTGTCCTTCAGATTCCAGCGCAACAGTCTTTGATCTGCACCACTCCAGTGCCTGCCTTCATCCCCACCACTTCCATAGTCACTTGGCTGCCTCCTGAATCAATCTGCAGCCCAGTGGTGGTACTCACTCTTCTTGCCCTTGCTGGAAGAACTGTCATAGTCACTCGACTCTATCTGCTTCTCCTTCAGGTCTGCTTCAAAGCGAGCGAGGTCTGTGTCCAGCCGCCGGATGTGCTTATCAACCTGCAAAGACAGCGGTGACCAGGAGTTACCACAGGTCAGAGCCCAGGAGGGCGAACAGGGAACAAAGAGGAAGGGGGCTTGCACTACAGAGCCGAGGAGCAAGAGCGGGCATGGCCTAAAAACGAGAGATCGCAGCCTTCCGAGATTGGAGGCTTTAGTTTGGCCTTTCACATGAGAAGCATGAGACACTTCCCTTCATACCATCTCGTAGGTCTGCATAGCCAGCTGAACCTTGTCGTCCCCAAATTCCTTGCACTTTCCATAGGCTTCCTGGATTTGCTTGAGCAGCCCCAGTTTTTCCTCTGAAGACAAAGTCCGTGCATTGCTGATATACTCCGTGGCCAACTTATCGATCTCTGACTTGAGGTCTGAAACAAGTTTACCATTAAATACATGAATGCACACACACACTACAGTGCCCTCCACTCGGAGAGGCTGAATGACTGGAGGGCTCTAGGCTTCCTGCCCTGCCCAGAGATCTCCACGATAAAGGCAAAGCAAAGCTGGTCAAGCTACATACTCCTTGTCTTGGCAACAAAACCATCTCTGATCCTCACCTTCTGTCCTCTGATCCAGATCTCGCATGAGCTGGAAGTTTCTCTGTAATTCAAATGGCAGGTTCTCAATACCTGCAGAGAAAGGAGAATACATGGAGAAATCAGGTTCTTGTCCATGATGCCAAGGCAGGAACACAGCTAACCAAAAACAGCACTTACACCCTTGGTGCGTATTAGCGTACTTCCATTTGTTGTCAGCTCCAAAGGAGACAGACTATAAAAATGTGATATATTTTATCCAGAAGCACAGTTCTAGAACACGTTAGTTAGAAGAAAACTGCTGCCATGCAGAAAGGTTCACATTAAGAAAGCAGAAACCCAAAAACTGTAATGAGTGTCAGTCATTATAATACAATGTCTCCATCCAAAAACTCTACTCAGTAATGAAAAAAATAGTACAACAGCTGGTAAATAATGCCACTTAGCTCTTTCTACACAAGGATGTAAAAATTAAAGTTGATCAAATGCTGAGTCACTGAAAAGTGAGTCTGTTTTAGTGCATCCATTTTACATACAGGGGACAGCAGACACTTTGGGCAGAGCCAAAGGGCAAGTCTGAGACAGGATGGGGAGCAGTGAACAGCCTTAACCCTCCGTGACTTGTTCCTCGTTGTGCCTTCTGCACTGTCATCTCAGTGTGATCTGTCCAACACCTGGAAGGATGCCATACATCGTGAATAATAAATGTTTGTAGGGCTCTGAATGAGCAATGTGAAGTTGATAGTCAATTAATTTTCAATGCATTATGCCACTCATCCCCTAGACATCACCAGATGCTCAACTGGCAAAGCTGATAAAAACAATTCTCATTTTTCCATGCCTGTCTAATCAAAACGAGATTTAGTGTCACTGCATTAACCTGAAGTCGAAGCTTGATTACTGTCACCTTTATACTTAATAAAAAAAAATAATCTCTTGTAGGTTAAAAAAAAAAAAGGTGGTGGGAAAAGCTCATCACAAACACAATGTCTGCTTCCTGAACGCACTCTCCAACTCACAGGGAGTGCAACTGAAGGTGTGTCTGGCCATCAGCAAAGCTGTCCAATGTATCAATCTGGGCAGCAGCCTCTATTTTCACTGCACATATTTCTACAACAATGAATGCTTTTTCACTTCCCTGAAGAGCAACCAGTTGACGGGGAAAGTTCTGTATAAGAGGAAGATTTTAATAAGTTTTAGTAAGTACTACACAAAGGATGTGAAATTAATTCACATAAGAGGTAAAACCAACTGTGGGCCTTGCTGAGCAGAGAAGCTGTTCCTTTTACTGACTTTTCTGCATAAACAGCATAATAGTAAGTTACATACAGCATCCTTAGCAGCAATCAAGCTGCTGCTTCAACAGATTTCTGTTGCCATTTCTAATTTAGTTGCCTGAAAAATGCTCAGGTAGTGGTTGTCCTTAAGTACCCAGATACATAATCCATAGCACATACACATCACCCCTCTGCACTCAACGACAGTTAACAGTGCAAATTCAAACATACACATCATCCCTCTGCTTTTAAGGACAGTTAATGGTGCAAATATAAATTTAGAAAAATTAGGAAGTGGGAAAATTACGTCTGTCGGCACATTCTTGAATTTGATACTTTCAGATTTGTTCAGCATGACAGACTTCACACAAGGTTTAAGAAGCTGACTACCAGATTACATCCCTATGGTTCAAAAAAACATCTCAGAAGACGACACGGACACAATGCTGAAAATGATTATTGCTTACCAAGGGAGCTTATGGCAGGGATGAAAACCAGCTTGGGAATCTCAAGACCATGCCTTTTTCCTTCCTGCAATCCCCAGCCTCATCAACTCTAAACCTTTCAATTTATACAGCAAATGAAACATGGGCTATAATGCAGCACACAGCTTTCATTCCACTCCAAAACATCCACTACAGAAGACAAGACAGGTATCCTCTAGAGGAAAACAGTATCTGTTCCTGCACTGCACACAATATGTCAAATTTATATTGAGTTTATTAATCCTGGAAGATCACAGCTTCTAAATTCTGGACTCTGTGGTTTTAAAAGAAGATTAATGTAATTTCCTTTTCTCTTCTGAAAAGGACAGATGGTAAAAGCATAAATTCCACCAGGTACTGTCAGTTTTCCCTCAGCAGGGCTAGAAACCTTTAGATAGAGCAAGCACCTGAGCTAGCACAGAAACAACCACACATGAGGTTATGGTCACATTTCACAGCAATGCTCTCCCAGCAGGAGGAACTCAAACAGGAGTTTGTGTCTGCTACAGAAGAGGACTGTGCTCTAGTTTTCACAGCTGTCACTGTAAAAATCTGCCACCACCACTAACGCCAGCACATGCCCTAGTCTGGACAGCATCTGTCTTTTGTCTCTATGTCTGTTCAGCTTGTGCCCTCTACCTTTGAGAGACCCTCTCTGCCCAGCCTGCTTGCCTCGCTGCCAGCCCCTGGGCCAGGCCAGTGGCTCCCAAGTCTTGTTACCTGTCTCCAGGTGTGCAGAGCCCTCTGCTCCCAGAGGCTCTCGCAGTGTGGGCAGAGGTGTCACCGGGCTCTGGCTCTGGCTGAGCAAATGCTCAGCACATGCACCATCGGCAGATCATTTACCAGTTAAGCACTTCCAAGCCATGATCTGCCAGAGGCTCATTAGCTGGGCAGCCTTCCACTGGGGCTGATGGGACAAACTCCTGTCATTTGAATGCCTTCCCTGCTAAAACCAGCAAAATGATTTCCTAAAACCACAGCAAAATATTTCATTCTGCGAATCTATTATTGGACAAATGTTCTGCAACTGCTTTGTCAATAAACTGGGAGAAAATTAAACAAGTGACCGTACAGTGACAATAATCAGAACTGTTACAAATATACTTTATCTGTTCAATTGAAAGTAGAAGGAAGCTGAGCACACCATTACAAATTATGATCCACAGAGAGTCTGGCAATAACAAAAAGCATAACAAGATAAAGCTGCAGCTAAGCAAGTTATAACTGAGCAACAAACTATCTGTATGGTACATAGCTTAATCTAGCTATGGGGATGTTTCCTGCTATCGGCAGCTTAACTCCAAAGCTCTGCGTAGCCCTAAACAGAAGTGATTGTCTGCATCACAGAATTTATCACAGGGGCCAGAACACTTCCTGAAATTGCTTGACCTGTGCTGTGCTGGCTATCAGACATCATCGCCCTATCAGTCCCATTAAAAAAAAAATCTATATTTGCGTTTCCATTTCCTCATTCCTATCAACACACTTTTCCTCAGTATTTCTAAAAACATTCATGTCATTTCCTTTCCTCCTTTCTCCTTTTTTCTCTACAATTCATTTAGCTCTTTCATCTTAGTAAGATTCACCTAAAATTATCATGACTAAATACTACCTATCATGAAATACCCAAATAATTCTCAGATTATGAAATTCATAATTGTAAAGAAAAAACACCCTAGAGGCATCCTGGATCACTAAAGACAGCAGTGAAGGGCAGTCACACTGTCCCTGAGATGATATGCAATGGACAGAAAAACAAGGAAAAGCAAGGGCCTTTGTCCACACAAATGGCACAGTACCAAGAGAAGAAGATGGTGAAAATGTACAGCGAAGAAAGTGCTAGCAAGGCCAGCAGCTTGGCCCAAAGCATGGGCTGGCACTAATGCAACTGTGTCACAGAATCACAGAATGGGTCAGGCTGAAAGGGACCACAAGGGGTCATCTGGTCCAACCTTCCTGCCCAAGCAGCGTCATCCCAGAGCACAAGGCACAGGATTGCGTATGGATGGTTCTGGAGTATCTCCAGTGAGGGACACTCCGCAACCGGCCTGGGCAATCTGTTCCAGTGCATGGTCTCCTGCAGAGCAAAGTTCTTTGTGTTCAGGTGGAACTTCTGTGCATCAGTTTCTGCCCACTGCCTCCTGCCCTAGTGCTTGGCACCACTGAGAAGAGCCCTGCTCCATCCCATTGATACCCTCCCTCCTGATACTGATAGACATTGATGAGGTTCCCTCTCAGATATCTCTCCTAGAGGCTGAAAAGGCCCAGCTCCCGCAGCCTTTCCTCATAAGAGAGATGCTCCAATCCCTTAGCCATCTTCATTTCCCTCTGCTGGACCTGCTTCAGGAGCTCCATGTCTCTCTTTACTGAGGAGCCTGGAACCAGACACAGCACTCCAAATGTGCCTCACCAGGGCTGAGCAGAGGGATAGGATCCTCCCCCTCGACCTGCTGGCAATGATTTTTGTAATGGAGTCATCTGCACAGAAGCCATGTGCAGCCCTACTGATTCCTCTCACAGTATGATTACCCTGAAAACCATTGGTTCCTCAATGAGTTTTTCTCACTTCTTTTCTTACCTTGTCTTCACTTCTGATCACAAACTAAAGCCTCTCTACCTACCTTGGTTTTTCCTCTCAATTGTTATCCCTTCACTACCCCCATTCTTCTTTTATCTCTTTTATTCTTCTCTTTCCTTGTAATTCCTTCCCCTGTTCATTCTTCAACCGGCATCCATAACCATGCTGTCTTCTCCCTTAAGAACCATGCACTCTCTGTCCAAAAGTCAGAAACCACTTTCTTTCCTCTCCAGTAATTATTATTTTATTTACTTCCTTTTAGAAACACACGTGGGATGTCAGGTGCAGGCAACTGATATTTAAACTTCAGCTACTTAACTCAGATGTCAACTCTGACATACAAATGCAGAGAGCAAGCCTACAGAGCCTGATAATTTCAACTGTGCTTCTGTCCTCTGCAGCACGTCTGTACTGTGCCAAACAATGGATTTGTACTGTCCAAATTCCTAAAAACAGATCAATAGCACCAAGGACCACAGAAACACACAGTGTCTTTCTGGAGACATCTGTTCACCCACCGTGTTTACGCGCATGTTTAAATTTTATTAAAAAATGGGAAAATACATTTTGAAACATAACCACGGATGCTTTATTGAACAGTATAGATTTCAGCAAACACTTTGGACACCACATTGCTGAAGGCAATTAAAAAATTTCTGCTTGTGCCAGGGACTGCCACAATGAGAGGGTAAGTTCTTTGTCCCTCAAGATAGCAAACTGGCTGGGATCTTGTGGGGAAGCACACTGGACTTTTCAGTACTTCATGATTCTCATAATCTTGTAGCATTTCAAGTACACTGCAGGACAACTGGCTTGCAGCAATCTTCTGGAGCTTCCCTGCTCCCTCATTAGGGGGCAGGATATATGTCTTTTATATCCCTCCTTCCAGTGTATAACCCTTTCAAACTACTGCTTCTACTCTGTCCTGTGTTCTCAAGTAATCAATCACCTTCCTACACAGGTTACTGAAACTGGTGCATGAGCACAATACGTACTTTTCTCTCTACTCATACATGGCTCAGCCCTGTTGCGATAAAATTCCTAACCTGTACCGTTATCCTCACACCACCTCAGTAAGGGATAATACCAGCTACATTTTTACAAAGAGGGTGCTCAGATGCATGGGACACTGATTTAGGTGCAGCCACCCAGGAATTCTGTGGCCATATCATACATCCCAAGCTCTGGGCCAGTGCACTGCACACTAGTCCACCCAAGCACATCTGCTTCAGGCACTGTCCAAAGAAATGGGTATCAGTCAGCAATGGCAGTCAATGGAACAGCTACAGAAATCCAATACTCCCCGAAAGTGTGCACCCTTTTCTTAGGGAGGGAAGGAGAGCTCTTTTAGTCGTCTTCTTATTGCAATAGCTCAATGCTACAGCATCCACAGCCAAGATAGCAGGCAATGTTGTTAAGTCTTAGAAAAGAGATCTTTATTGCTCAAGATCAACCTTGATTTCAGAAGCTTGGAGGGCTTGGAAGACTGACACAACAAATGAGATTCGCTACACGCCTGGCATTTCCAGCCTGCCACAGACTTCCAAAGGCAGGGACAACCACCAAAGAGATCACAGGGCTGTTTGCCAAAACAATGACATCAGATTTGCAGTTGGGTAAGTGAAGAAATACAGAGAAAACATAGCATGCTTTGCCATGTAATGCCATCTTGCATCACCTGCAATAGAAATACCAGCCAACAACAAAATCAATTCTAAATGAATCGGTCATTAAATGTATTAGTGTGGGCTGTGCCAGTAGCTTTCACACAGAAACAAATGACGCCTATGAATCACCAAATTCTCTCCCTTGCACAAAATCTTTTGTAATTTTCCACAGATCATGCGTGCTGCATCACAGGTGTAACTAATCCAAAGTCTCAGTAAGGTGAAAGGCATCTTTCACTACACTAAAACAGTGTCAAGTATAGAAATGATTTATTAAGAGACTTCATTTCTGAAGTATGATGTGAGAAACTGTAGCAGCAGGGACAGCGAGGTATGGCTGCGTGCTACACAGGGTGGGGATAGGAGTAATGAAGGCAGGGAAATCAAGAGAGAAAAGAACTGCTGGGAAATTTGGAACACAGCCAGGTCTGGGAAGGAATCAAATTGCCTACAGCAATTTCCAACATCACAGTCATGCCCTGTAAGAGCATTAAGATGACGATACACATCACACCCTTATTTGATGAAGCTATACAGAGGAAATCCAGACAGATGTAGCTATTCCAAATGAATAATCCTGTTTTACTGGGTTAGCTAATGTTATCAAGGAATGAAAGGACATTCCCATGTCAGTTGCAGGAGAAAGATGACTTCCATGAGGGTATACGCTGCTTACACTGCTCAGTGCTTACGCTGGCTTAGGTTTCCTAGCACTGACAAGTCCTGAACTGGTGCATCTCAATGTGCCTACTGACATAGGCAAACAGAAGGAGCAAAGGAAACTTGATGCCTCCCTAACCAGGGTGAAAAAGGGGAAAAACTTAAAGTAAAATGACTACACAGTACCACATTACCTTACCAGCTGAGGTCTCCTCATCTAAGCCTGTTGTCTCCATCACACTCTTCATTGAGTCAGGTATGTCCTGGTGTCTGCTCCTGGAACAAGTTCTGACTGGTGGCCTCCAAGACAAGAGAATCTGAGTAGCCAGGCCAGTGACATCCTTCTGCCTCTCGAGCTCACCAAGGCTACCTGCTACACATGACTCTCCCGAGTGTTTAGGTCTAATTTACACAAAATGCTGGCTTTAGTTCTTCAGAGGTTTGAGGTGAAGGAAGATGGAAACAATTCTTGCTGTTGAGAGGTACGTGCCTTGGTACTGTTGCGATAAAAGATGTATTCATGTGTTGTCACTAAGTATACTTACTTTATTCTGGCATCCATTAGGTAGGGACACAGGGAAGTAGGGATGGTAGAAAACACATGTGGTTGCACACCCGTTCACTCTGCTATAAAGACAATCCCTACACTCATGGCATGTTCATATATAAAAAGAGACTTGATTTGGGACTGTTTTCTGAATATGTGTGCTTCAATGATGTCTTTCACAAAGGAGCTCTACAATCCTCTCGTAACTTCCAAACATGAAGAAAGCTCAGGGTTTGCATCTCACCTTCTGGAAAATCTGTATTAATCAAATTATTCCTTTCTACCCCTCAAAGCCTCCACAACAGTATTTGTAACCCAGTATGGGAGCCAACAATGAGCCAAGCACAATAACTCAAGTTCAAGCAAACACAAATTCTTCTAATGAGTCTTTATGCACATTCCATCTTTTAATCACAAAACCCTGTTTTCTTCCTTCTTCTTCCTCCATTCCTTTCTACATCTCTAACTCCTCTGTACCCATAGTTCTTCCCTTACTAAAGCTTGAAGGAAAGCACCTTTTTATCTTGCTTTCTCCCCTCAAAACTAGGCATAAAATGGCTTAGAGATCAGAAGGAGGACAATATCGGAAGAGATCGAAATCTTTTTATGCTTAAATTCAGCCACTGGAGAAGAATGCTCAAGAAGAAGAGAATTGGAAGAAGACACATTCCTCTTCTCCCACTTTCTGAATCCTTTGGCTCAGTACAGTCATTGAGGGGACAGCTTCAGTAAGTAGGATGAAGGAATGAAGGCGATCGGAGTAGACAAGATATGGAGCTCCTCTGTCAGGATCTTCAACACAGAAGGAATGTGCATATTTTTCTGCTGCAAAAACATCTGCCAAGAGCATAACACATTTCAGACAGACTTGCTTTGCAATTAACAGCTTAGAGCAAAGGCAAAGGCATGTCTAATCCTAGATCTAAACCCAGTTTCAAATTACAGCAAGGACTTGAAAGCTACTGAAATACCTGACGTAAGAAACTGCCAGACACCTTTTACTAAGAGAACTGTTCTTAATTTGACTAGTCTACAAAAAAATAACAGAAAAGAATGCTAGATGTCTAGAGGACTCAAAATATATGAAGCAAATGATGCTGTATGCATAGCTCTCTCAGACTGCTCATGCATTTTAACATACAGTTTTAATTACCTAACTGCATGAGGTTTCACAAGGTGTTTCTCATTCCCAGTGACTGAGCACTGATTCAAAGTTTTGTTTTCTTCTCTTTGCTCAATTCAGAATCACACACTAAAACCCAGAGCCCCACCTGAAAACTGACTTTGTAATCAGCTCTTCACAGTGTTCATTATTGTGACACTAAAGTGTTTTCACAATGCTGCAGTGGAGTGGCCTGCTTCTCTTACCAATAGAATGAAGGCCAAGAGATTTACTGAGGCAAAGAGATTAAAGTCAAGAAGGCCAGCTAATTACAAACTCACCTCTTGAAATGTGTAAAAATGCTACACAGCCTGATTTTTCGGAATTATCTGTTCAAGGCAGACTTCAGCTGCAGCTATGAGCATTCTGTACATCTGCTCCTCTGACTAAAAATTTTCACTCATCATTTGAGGGAAGCACAAACCAAGCAAGGAGAACCTGTAAAAAGTGTGACTCACAACATAAATAAAAACATCAAACTCACTTTGTCAGAGTGGTATTCAACTGCTTCAAACAGGAGGCCACCTTTTTTCTTCCTACAATCTTCACTTAATTCCTTATACACCTTCCTTTATTCAAAGATATGAAGAGATCCTACAAACAACTGCCCTCTTTCACCATACACTCCTCATTTATTCCCTGAGCAGATCCAGACAGTAAACCATATGAAAGACAATCTCTGTGGGAGGAAAAGAGAAATTCATTTTAAAACTGTGCCTGCAAATAGCACTATAATACTAAAAGAATTCTACTCCAAGACACAGATGTAAATTAAGAAGTAAATTAGACGTTTTTTAATAAGAGATGACCCAAAGTTCTGGTCTATTTATTTCTATCAAATTTCAGGAAGTTATGGGACATTAGTGAACTACTTTAAAACTTAACTGAATGTTTTTAAAATACTGAAATAATGTGGGGAAAAAAAGGGAAGTAACAAGTAGGAAACTGAATGCTGTCAATCAGTTAGCATCAAGAAGAAGACTCATGTCTAAAATATATATTTTCACAGAGTCAGAAGTTCAGGCAGAATGTGAAAAGACTAGAGCAGGTTTAAAGAAGAATATGGGCAATCAGAAATATGTTATTACTTATCAGCAACCTAACTTAGTGAAGACCGAGATGGGTGCTCTGACTCTAAGTGTTACAATTCATATATGCTTTTCTGAATGAAATCTAGAATAAGCACAGCAAGTGTCTTATGATTAGCTAACAACGGGAAGTAATATAGCACCAGACAAAACTGAAAAAGGTCTTAAGAGCTCTAAGAGTAAACAAAAAAGGCAAAACCATGATAGCAAAGAATGTTTTGTTCTTCCTAAAGTCTTTTTAACCAGATACTTTTAAGGACTTTTAGATTGTGCACATTGCTTTCTTTTTTTAAAGCACGATACCTCAGCAGTAATAGTGGCACCACTATATTAATATCCACCTTCAATAGGACAAGAATTTCTAATTCAATCGCAAGACCACAAATCTCAGCTGAGAGAGAAAATAAGCGTTTGTTATTTCCTCTGCATGCCTGTACTAGAGAGGAAGAGGAGTTTCCATGGAGTTGGTTGATTTTCATTAACAGTGATGATATGATCCAGAAGCGTTTGACTTTGGTGGCCACACTTTCCAGTCACCAAGCTTCCTTCCTCTCCAACTAGGTACCTATTATACCTCTCCACTCGCACTGCTGCATCCTGCTCATCTCTGTCTACCAACTGCAAATCCCAGTCTTTTGCTCCTCTATCTTTGCTCTGCAGCTCTTACCCAAAATACACCTCTGCCCTCCCAGTCAAAAACCGCTGCATCCTCCCCATGCACTTACTCCTTGTCCATCTGCTTCTCTCTCCTCTTGCCCAGCCCTTGTCCTCCCAACTGAGGAGCCTCAGTCAACAGCAGTCTTCTACAATGGAATGAGAAGAGCACAAGAACATAAATCTTTCCTCCTCTCTAAAAATCTGCCTCCTCATCCAACTCTTCTTCCTGGCTTTTGCATCCTCCTTGCTTGTAGCTCCTAGATCGTTGTCTGTTCAATTGCAGTTTCTTTTCAGCTTTTACTGAAATTTATTATAGTGCTTGAACATTCTTAAAGAGATTTCCTTTCCTAGAGACAAAAGGAGCACTGAAAACTCAAGGAATGAGACCCCTTTCTCCATATCAACACCTTATCATTTCTGTGCTGGAAGAAACCTGATGTACCGAATTTTCTGAAGTGCCAAGCTGTATTTTTTATCACGCATATGCAAACAGCGAGAGATTTAACTGGCCAGGTACAGTGAAGCAAAGGACACGTTATGAGAACTACGATGCTTTAAACACACCATCCCACGAACATGTTTCCCTCTCTCTAGTACCGTCACCAGACCAGCAGGAAAACGTGAGAACAGCATTCCTCAAAGAATAGGTTATTGAATCCTAACCCATCAGCCCACTCATTGAGAAACAACTCCTCTGATTGATCCGCTTGGCTACTTTAAGAACACGTGGGTAAAACATGCACTGAAAGTCTTATTCCTAACGGGCAGAGTTTGACAAAGTTATAAGCACCTTAATGAAGAATGGTAAATAGGAGGTACCACAGAACGGCTCCGATAACGTTACCAACTCCATTAGCATTTACAGAGCTCCTCTTCGGCCAGAAAAACAGGGCTGCACTTGTAAAATCACAGTGTAGGAAGCTACCGAAACTACCGCCCCAGAGATTCAAAAGTTATCTTTGGCTCAATGTTTATCCCGGGAAACCACTGCCAGCCGAGCTCTCGCCCCCGAGGGGTGGCTGGAGCAGCTCCAGGCTCCTTTATCCAGGGACAAACCTGACGCGGGACCGCAGTGACAGGGCTCCCGCAAGAGCTGCAGCCGAATCCTGCCCCACGGACAGGGCCCCTCCGCACGCCACGGGAACCGTGCGCCCGACAGCCGGGCCGAGCTGTGCCCGAGGGGCTGGGAGAGCCCGCGGGCGCCCTGGGCAGCGCTCGGGCCCCGCCCCTCGGCCCGTGCGTGCCCCCCGGGCCGGCTCAGCCGCGGCCTCGGCCCCGCCCCCGCGGCTCTTACTGTCCAGGTAGTGCTCCAGGTACATCCCCGCCGCCATCTTGGACCCACACCCCGCCGCTTCCGGCGGGAACCGGACGCGCGCGCTCCCCGGAAGCGGCTCTGCCCGGCTGCGAAGCTGCTTCCGCCCGCCCGCCCGCCAGGGCATTTCCGTTCCGCTCCCGCCGCCATTTCGGGCTCTGTGGGGCTGCCCCGGGCGGTCCTCGCCGAGGGCAGCGAGGGTGACCGGGGCACTGGGGCGTCGCTCCTGTGAGGAATGGCTGAGGGAGCTGCGCCTGTTCGGCCTGAGAGGCTCAGACGACTGAGAGGGGACCTTATCCATAAGCATTTGAAGGGAGGGTGTCAGACAGGCTCTTCTCGGTGGTGCCAAGCAAGAGGACAAGAGGCAATGGGCAGAAACTAATGCACAGGAGGTTCCACCTGAACATGTGGAAGGACTTCTTTACTGTGAGTGACCAAGCACTGGAACAGATTGCCAGAGAAGTTGTGCAGTCTCCCTCACTAAACATTCCAGAACCGTCTGGATGCAATCCTGTGCAATGTGCTTTGGGATGACCTTGCTTGGGCAAGGAGGCTGGACCAGATGACCCCCTGTGGTACCTTCCAGCCTGCCCCATTCTGTGATTCTGTGATCTGGGCAAAGAAATGCTATTGGCTCGTTACTATTTTCCATTCACTTCGTAATCCACCAGTGACGAGCAGCTGCTGCTGTGTCATAAAAGGAGACAGTCTCTGCTGCAAAAGGACTGGAACAACACATCTCAGAGACTAACAAAGCAACGGAATCGAGTTAAACGTGTGCTCTCTTTTTCTCCACCGTGCCAGACCCACCTTTGTGACGATACACAAGTCACTTCAAGGTTAGAGATCCTTATGCTGCGGAGTTCAGGAGCCCTTGCCCAGCTGTCCTTCGCGGCACGCACGGTGTAGAGTTGTGCTCAGTCAAGGGGGTGAGGTCACACATGACCATGAAGGGACTGAGGCAAATCCTTAGGTTCTAGGATATGCAGGATTGCTGTTTCAAGAGGTCAGCGTTAATTTAGCATCCTGTACAGTTTAGGAGGCACAGGGTTTGTGTGGTAAATTAGTACATTTCATCTGCCTTTCTCTTGCCTACTCACCTCCACCATTCTGTTTTTTCTTGACAGTCATTGCTCAGGACTGTGTGCTCCCAGACTCTGGCTACAAGAAGTGACTAGACTTGGTCTTTGTTCTTTCCTCCCAAGGATCTTCCAAGGCACCATGCCTTTATTTGTATGGATATACTGCGGTTAAGTCTATCAGCAGCCTGCACTGTAAAACTGAGGAGCTGTTATACAAAGGAGTTGCAGGTGTTTGAACTAGCAACCACCTTGCTGTTAAACCATTTGGTTAATTCAGAGATCCTCTGTGTTCTGAAGATGGAGTTTTCCATTCCTCTTCCTACAGTCATTTAAGTTATTTATGACATATTTTTAATTATTCAAAACACATTTCTTAGTCTTTTCAGTTCCCATGTGGAGCAGCTGGCTTCAGTTATCTGAACATTATTGTTAAGCCTCACTTTAAAGTACTTCAAAATTCTTGCATAAATTGCCTTACACTCTTAATTAAGGGGAAGGATGTGGCTGTTACATTAAAAAAAAATAGTCTGCTCCCTGTACCATGTCACAGTCCTAAACCAGAATCCCCCAAACACATCCTGCTTGGGGCTACTAGGCTGAATGGAGCTGATGTTAAGAATTAGACATTCTCAGACATCCCTAATTGGTTGAGAGACCACCTGGGAATCCCATCTTATCCTCCAAGCCAAGGCTAGGAAAATGCCTAAATTCTAGACCACTGAAATGGAGAGACAAGCTCCCTTTGGACTTCTTGCCACTGCAGGTACACACGATAGGGTAAAGAAAAGACACTTGCCTAAAATCTAAATGGTAAATCTCAGTAAAGTGTACAAATGTGTCTTTAACTTCATGAACTGCCACTGTGAAGTTGTAAAATAAAAGGGAGAGGCAGTTTTGTGTGCATGTGTGGTCCCACAGCAGCAGAAACCATACCATTCCAGCAAAAACTAGTTACTGAGCTCTGAGTCCAGGAAAGCTTGCTACTTTTGCTTTCTATAGAAAGTCAAAGCACTGAGGTTTGCATTGCCCAGGGTTCCAGAAGCATCCTCACTACAGAGGGAGTGTTACCACAGCAGTTACTTGGTGAGATGTGAAGTATTTTTTAGAGTAAACCTTTCTGCAAGTTGAAGGCTGAGCACGGGTGCAGATGATTTACAGGAAGGTGCTTCCCCAACTAAAAGAAGCTCTAGAGGTCCATGACCATTTATGTCTAGCCCTCACCCAGCCTCACACCGATCCTTCGGCAAGTGCTGTAGTAACAAAGCCACGCACGCTCACCCCAGAGGTTATCACTCTCCTCCCCCTCACCCAGTTTGCTACTACAACTACATCCTGTAGTTAAGCCCACAGGTAGCTCCTGGTTCGACAGGACCTGCGGGATGAGCGGGCATGCTGCCCGGAAGGCCTGCACACCTCCCACAGGCAAGCTGCATGGCCTACGGAAGCAGTCTGCAGTAGTGGTTCTCAACCTTTATTGATCTACAGATGCCTGTGTGTTTTCCCTTGGAAATGTAAACATCTGCATACCAAATTCAAGCCTCCAGCTTCTCAGTTACCTTAAAGACTTCTTAAATGTTGTCCAAGGACTATGAGGTGAAAGCCAGTGCTTGAGAGGGATCCTCATGCATAACCCCGCAGGAGACCTATAACTTCAGACTCCTGTTCAGTTCCCTTTTTTGATGTCGAGGTACATTCAGCTCTTCTCACTCTTTAACATTCTCAGTTCAGAGCTCCCTGAACTTTGCATTTCCTGCCTTCAGGAAACACTAGATGTACCCACACTTCATTCTCACAAACAGCAAACAATTGATCTGCAGCACTTGGCCCCAAGGGGGTTCATTAGCTTTACAAATGAAAGAGGATGCCAAAGGCCACAGATTATAGCTGTCCATGTTTCAAAAACATATCCTACTTCAGTAGCAAAACTAGGCATAGACTCTAGTTCTTTGGTGTCATGTTCTCTTTTCTTGCAGGTATTTTTTTCCATTCATTACACAGACACTACATGAAATCGAAATGTTTGTTGGACCAAGTTACTACATCTCTCTAGTACTTTGGTGTTCTACTATACAGAAACAAGAAACCATGCACACAAATTTAATCTGTTGTACCTGAAGTGACGACTGAACAGGTACCTATCTTGTAGTTAAGGAAGTGTACAGAGCAATTTCATTCTATGTTCTGAAACTGCACTAGTAAACTTGGGCAGCTTTCAGGTACATTACCTGCAAAATATTAGAAGAAAATCCTAAACATGATATATATCCTTTAGTTGATATAAAGATGATAAAATAATCAATAAAAATATTGAAGACAGACAGAATCTCATAATTATATTCTATATTAGGAAGAAAGTTGGATGATGTAGACACATCTGTGAGGTAATGAAATATTACCTATTGCAAATGAGATTTAGGGAGATGTTTAGTTCTACCCATTAAATAAAACATCCTAGAAGTTGCATAGCTAGAAACTGACAATCAGTAATGATTGTAATCAGTAATTTGAAAAGAATTAGCTGGCAAGCAGATGGAAGCAATGGGCTTTCTTTTCCAAACAACTCTGAAGCTCTGAATGTGTTTCAGAAGACCAGCAAATACTTTTACTTAAAAAGTATTTGCAAAGCAAATAGGCTCATCCAGGTTGCTGTAAGGCAGTTAACCTAACACTGATGTGGCAAAATCACAGTGTCACTGATAGGGGTTGCGCTCAGCTAAGAGAAGAAACATCATGTTGTTTAAGAAAAAGTTCTCATTAGAAGAACTAGATATCCTTGTATGGCAATATAAATTTGGTGGCTCATGATAGCCATCTAGGCCTAATGTAGCAAGACCTTAACTGAGTACTACCCAGCCTGGTCCCTGAAAGGGAAAAGGAAGGCAACAGATGAGACCTACATGATGGAGCCAAGCCTTATTGTGAGACACCTAAACCAGCTCAATTTAATTTAGCTGTTTAGAAAGATGAACACAGTGACTTGATCGTGGTCTGTAATTCATTACACAAGAAGAAAGACTTCTTACAGCAGAAGACTTCAGTGTACTGAACAAAGGTATAACAAGACCCCATGGATCAAAATAAAAAAAGTAGTAATATGGAATGGCAGTTTCAATGGCAGTGATAACCAACAAAAAAACTGTAATAAGGGACATGGTTGATTAACCATAAAGCTTTAAATTATGGAAGACTTAAATCTTTCTTGAAGACTTAACTGAATTATAGACCAGCAATACTATCATTAGTCACGGCTGAGATTCAGTTACTGTTTGTGGGTGACTTTTCTAAATTATTTCCAGCCTACATGATGTTTCCTTTTAAAGCAATGATAATTTGTAAAATCCAGCTAAGAACAGAAAATCAGCTTGGAAAAGAACAAGAAGTGCTATTGCTTTTCAGCAAAGATACAAGATGCAACCCAATACAGAACTCCAGAGTCATTATCAAGTCTTCCTGGCTACAGACATATAGAAATGAATGGATTGGCATCACAATGAAAATGCAGGGTCAAAGAATTCAGGGAGCTGAAGAAGGACTATGGGATCTTGTTAAGAGAATATTCCACTCGTGTGAGTGGGAGGTAAATAACTGAACTGGTGTTGGCTTGAGTGCACAAAGCTGAAAAGCTGCAGACTGTGGAATCTCAGGCTTCATCTAAACAGGGAAGAATTTTGTACAAGTTGTTACATTTTGTGTCTCGCAGGTAGCAACTGTACTTTTTAAACCACCTGAAGCACTCTGAATATGTTAAACAACCCTGGGAATCCAAAGAGGAAGATCTAATCCAAACTCAAGTAAGTGACAAAGATAACAAGTAAGAAGGTATCTTCCATTATTTCCACATCAGCAACTGGACTGGGTAAACAGAGAAGAAATTCTCATTTATAAGAAAAAATAGAGGCCTGGAATAAAGTGACATTTCTGAAAGTCATTGGGGAAGTCCCTTAGTAAGAAATAATTCGTTTCTTCCTGGGCAACAGTAAAAGCTACAGGCTCAGCAGCAAGCTGCAAAAACACTGACAATAATACCTTTGAAATGACTGGTAACACAAGAATTGTACAGCCTTAAATACATATGGATGCCCATGCTAGGTAGCAGATTCCAAGAAGGGGAAGGATAGAAGACATTAGAAAACAACACATCAAACCACGGACCAGGAAAGGCGATTTCAAGCCCCTTTAACATGTAAAACAAAAAATCATTGCAAAGAATTTTAGCTTGTGAGCCATTCCTCAGGGAATTCAGCCAGTCAGCAATGTATTATTCTGACTTTTAAAGCCTTTCCAACTTAATTCAAGACACCGCACCCAAACCAAGTCAATTTTTCAGACTTCAAAACAATGCATTCAAGACGAGAGAACAACTTGAGTGAAACTGGCAGTTTTGTTCTGTTTTGTGGAATATGGACGTGCAGAGGAGAGCCACAAGTAGCAATAAACCGGTGCTGAGTCTGCTAACTTCCAAGATGAGCAAAAGTATAAACTGAGTTATCCATGGGAAAAATAAAAGAAGGCAGAGACATATGAATTAAACTCTCCTGTAAGGAGAAACATAATAGATGGAAAAGGTGAAGGCTAGACAGCAACTGACAGAAATTAGACATTATAAAATAGAGAAAACTCTTAAGAAAAACTTTGTGACTAGCAAAACTAGTGGTAAAAGGAAAGGAATATTTTGCTTTTTCATTCCTCTCAATCATGAAATAAAGAAACCATACTAATAGTACAGATCCATGCTACATAAAAATGGTGAAAATGCTAGTGACCCAGAACAGGAGAAATCAACCAGTCAACAAATATTTCCAATTCCATATAAAGAAAGGAACAGAATGTGGAAGTCGTGAAAATAGCAACTTCTATCTAGTACCTTAGTATCACAGTAGGAGATGAGACAACACCTACTAGGGATGTGTATTTTGAGATCAGCAAAGAAACATCAGTCCTAAGAGTTCCGTAACAAGCTCTCTAGCCCAGTGATTCTGATTTTAATTGAACATGGGATACTAGAGAAATTCCTTAAGACACTCATGACAGTATTCCCAAAAGGCAAATGAACCAACTCAATGACAAAATTATGGAAAAACTGCTGAGATGAAGAATTGGTGAATGAAAAATCAAAACCTATAACCCAAAGGTTTTATGAAATACAGATTTTGTAGTTAAAAAGAAAGAAAAGAAAAACTCATACCCTAATTTCATTCTTAGATGATACCATTATACATTTGGTTTAACAAAGGGGACTGCATAGGTGCAACATACTTAAATTTTTATAAGGCATTGACCTAGCACCATAAGTCAGAAAGATTTGCTGTACATAATCACATACTAAGAAGATTAAGAAATGCCTAGCCTGCATGTCTCAAAGAGAAGCTAATAAAAAGTTGCACTCGATGCTTTTCAAGTTAGCGTAGGTCAGATGCAATATTGCATTTCAATGTGGATCTGAAAGTAAAAAATAACAACTGATACAGTTTGTGGGTGACAGAATTGGGAAAGCAGTGAGTAACCTGGTCCATCAGGCAGCCATTCACACAGACTGGACTTGGATACAGCCTCACATGAAGCAGCTAGGAAATAAGAACCCAGACCATACTTGTAGAGAAGGGAAAACTATCCTACTTCCACTCTCATGGAAAGCCAAGACTCTGAATGATTGAGGGGTCACACTAGACAAGCAGCCAAGGTGAGTTCCTGGATAACGCTGTGAGAACAAGGAAAACACAATCCTATGCAGACTTAAGGCAAAGAGTCAGGGGGCCTCGTCCATGGCACTGGGGCTTCAACACTCAATTCCAAAGGAACATTTTTATAACATACTGAAAATTTTGACAAGATGTAGAAAGGAAAGACAAGAATAATTCATGGGCTGGAGGAAATCCCTTACAGTGGAAGGTTTACAGATTTAGATCTATTTAGCCTGTCAAAAAGTGGACTGAGAAGGGACATTAGAGTGTTTAAATAACAATCTAGGGGAAAAAGTCCCACTGTGCTCAGGCTCTGAACTAGTGGGATGGATGTATCCAGAACTAGTAACCAGAAGCCAAAGCAAGGAGAAATCTGGCTTAAATATTTAAACAGTGAGAACATGAAGCCCTCGCAGCAGGCTACCAATGGATTTTGTGTCCCAGCACCTCAAAATCAAGCCAATGCATCTTGTCAACACATAGTTCCAATACACATTAGTTCTTGGGGCTCAATATAGGCTAAATGGATTGAAATGTCACCTGTGAAATGCGGGAGTCAAATCAGACAGCTCCTTCTAGCCTACCCTATGCATCTACTAAACACTCCAATCGTTTGCAGCCAACCCTAGTGACTAAACGCAGAGAAAAAGGTTTCTGCCACAGGCTCCCCAGGTGCAAAGCTCCTCACTTTCCTTGTGCAAACCACAAACTGCCCAAAGACAGGGATGTGCCGGCCTCGCGTCCACCCGCACAGCCGCTCCTGCAGGGGTCAGGGGCAGGGGGAAGGAACACACGTCACAGGGGCAGGGTGCTCACAGCAGCACCTTCAAGGAGCCTTTTACACCAATTTATTTCTATACAGGGTGGTTAAAAAAAAAAAAAAGAAGCCCCTATTGGTTGTTCATACAGAAGTCTGGGATTCTATAGGCTTTGGGTGGGTGACTGATTTTAAAATTCAACAACATATGCTTTTTCCCTTGCCTTCTCATTCTTTTCCGAGTCAGCCTCCATGATCCAAAGAAACTAACAAGTAACACACAAGACTAGCAGTCATGTGGACCAATTAAAAAAGAAAAAAAAAAAAGGAGGAAGAATTGAAGACGAAGAGAAAGGGAAAAACAAACGAAGATTGAAAATAAAAATTCGCCAGGATAATGCGTTTTATAAACACAGAGATAGAAACAGTTACAGCAAGGACAGAGCGGGCCAGGGGTGGGGAATAGATATTTATATATATATATATATATAAATTCAAGGGGCCTTCAGCTTATTCTTGTTGGCTCCCCCTTCTCATTAGATTGGTCTCTCTGTGGGGATCTTCATCCCCTTCTCTCCACTGTCCACCTTTTGGGGATTCTCTCCCATGACCAGGGTCCAGAAGAGGCCACCACTGCCATGTGAGTCCAGCCCGTCTTGGCAAGAGGGAGCCTGGGAGAGCACTCTGGCAGGAGATGAGCAGGAGAAGCTAGTCTTTCCCTGCCTCCTGCTAGCGCCTTGAAAAGACTGGTCTATTCCTCCTCCTCCTCCTCCTCTTTCCCTTTGGGAAACTGGGGGCAGGACAGGTATGTGAGTGTCAGAACTGTTGTCATTCCGCCTTTCAGGAAAGGGAGTAGGTAGAAGGGTGATGATTATTTTGGCAGTCTCTTACTCTCCCTCCAGTTGCTTTTTGGTTTGTTGTTGATGCCTACAGGCTTTTCTGAGGAGGTGGGGGAAAAAGCAGGAGGGAGAGGAGGAGGAGTACAAGCTGCTAGGATATCATCCACAACAGGCAGGAAGAGCAATGAGCAGGAACCCACATTCCTACAGGGCCATCTCGCTGCTCAGACAGCTGGGAGAGAGAGGCAGCAGTCAGTTCAGACAGACTCCTCTCTATTGCTCTCCACCAGGGGAGGAGAAAGAATGCAACACTCCACAGCCCTTGGGCAGTGTAGGCACCTGTCCATCCCAGAGAACATGCCTCACCTCTCCCCCTCCACTGGTCTCACCTTCCACTAGGAAGAAGGTTTCTCCCATCCAGTCCTTGGGGCAGGACGAGCGACCCCTCCTCCCTTTCACAAGCAGGAGGGACAGGAATGGATATTTCTCTCTTAGACACTCAAGGCAATCCTCAAAGAACCCCATCCAGCTGTGAACCCTGCCACATTCTTCTGTGGCCCGCTAAGAACACGTGTCCAAGCCCCTGTACATACAAGGACCGTCTCTCCATCCCATCCACCATGCGTGCCTCAACACGCAACCCTGCTTCATATGCATCCTACAGTGAGAGAGAAGGCAAAACAGGGGCCTTTCTTTGGGTTTCAAAGGAGGGGCTCTTGCATGAGGAAGTGATCCCAGCACAGGAAAGGGGCTCTTGCACAAGGAAGCATCCTCCTACCAGGCAGGCTGTTGCACAGAAGGAGCACCCCCTTGAGACAGGCTGTTGTTCAAGGGGCTGCCATGAACAGGGTTACACAGCCAGAAGAGGCTGTTGCAGGAGGAGAGGCCGGAAACTGTTGCACGAGGAGGGCCGCTGCACAAGCGGTGCCCCTGGGCACAGGCTATGCACAAAAGGCGTTCTGCTCCCTGGATTGAGGTCTCTCTAGGAGCTGGAGAGGTGCTCCACTTGGATGGCGCTGGTGCTGACAGTGAGGCAGATGTCCTTGTGATGCTCTGAAGTCTTGTAAGGAGTCAGGTCAAAGGAGCACTGGGGGGGAGGGTTGGGTTGGTTAGTGTCTCCAGAAGGGCCCCCTGCTGCCCCCCCACCCTGCGGCTGGAAGTGCTGCTGCTGCTGCGAGGCCTGGGCTTGTGCCTGAACCACCTGCTGCTGGGGGTCAGGGATGTTGTGTTTCCGCATGTGCTTCATCAGGTACGTCTCCTGTAACGGGAAGAACGGTGTGAGAGGCGGGAACGACGCTTGTAAAAGCCAAAGCCAACAGGAGGGACACGGCAGCTCAGGGGACTGCTCCTGTTGGATCTAGAGGAGCTGCTCCCTGGGAAGTTTGTCCACTTCTGCTCCCCACCAGGGCAGCAAACACTCACCGAGGTGTAGGCCCGGCTGCAGATGGAGCAGGTGTAGACCTTGGCGTGTTTCACCGTGTGCGTAGCCAGGTGTACCTCCAACGAGGCAGCGTCTGTGTACGCACGGTGGCAGTTGTGGCACTTGAAAGGTTTGTCTTTGTTGTGCTGCCGTCTGTGGGACTGGGGGCAGGCAGCAGCAGGGAGGAAAGAGAAAGCAAGCATGAGGAAGGAAGTGAGTATTAGTACTGAAGACAGCTTTACCTCTGACATCCCCTTCCAGCCAGGCCCCAAGCTCCCCAGGCTCCCGGCTGCTGAGGAAGGTACGCCTGGCTCCTAGCACAGTGGACAGAGCTTCTCCCTCCAGCCCACCACATCTTCCCCACAGATGTCCTTTCTTCTCAAGCATACTAGGCATTTGAAGAGTATAGAGACTTCTAATGCTCCACAGCACCCATCTTCCCACGTTTCCATGCAACCGTTTCTCAGTCTTTTCCTGGTCTCTCCTCTTCTGCCTCTCTACACATCTGCTCCCTGCATTTGATACCTTCAGGACAGTATTTGCTTTAACTGCTTGCAGGTGTTTACAGCTCTTCACTATTTGGCACACTCGATAGTCCCTCTCCTCCAGGGTACTGCAACAGGACACAGCACCTCTGCTTCCCTAAATACCTACTCTTATGTCCTCTATTTCATTGTAAAACAAACAAAAACCCCAACCAGATACCCAGACTTTATTTGGTGTAACGTTTTGCAGAAGTCTTGCCCCAGCTAAGTTAGAAAACTGCAGAACAGATGGGATGAACTTTACCAAAGGTCTCACTGCTTTCAAGTCAAGTTTACAATTTTACAGTATGCAGCTTTATGTGACTTCTTTGGGTCACTAGTGCCACAAGTCAGGAATCTTTTCTCTGCCCAGGGCTTCAATAGATTTTCTGTATTCTTTCACTGTTTTCCTGGCTGCCCCAGTTCTTCCAGCTCCTCTACCACAGGCACCCCTGTCACCCCCACTGGCGAGCAGGACGTGCCCAGCCCCTTACCTGCAAGTTGGAAAGCTGGGTGAAAGCCTTTTCACACCCAGGGTGAGCACATTTG
Organism: Atrichornis clamosus; assembly: GCA_013400975.1. Taxonomy (NCBI): domain Eukaryota; kingdom Metazoa; phylum Chordata; class Aves; order Passeriformes; family Menuridae; genus Atrichornis; species Atrichornis clamosus. The sequence continues at coordinate 819 of WBMZ01006288.1, read as the reverse complement.
TAGGGTCGGTCCCCGGTGTGGATACTGTTGAGGAGGAAGAGCACAAATGGGAGGCAGTGAGCAGGCAGGCAGGGCAGACTGCCAGGGCCTGCTGCTGTGCAGGGGATGATGTTGCCTCCAGATGCTGTTCTATCTGGACAAAGAGAGCTCTGCCCAGCTCCCGTGCCCAGTTAGAAGTTAGAGAAGACAGGCAGTCAAGCAGATTCCAGATAGTGACTAGGGACTGAGGAGCAACAGCTTATGAATGCCTGGACAGCTCAGCGTGTGAGCCACCTGAAAATGTGTTGGGAAGGGGTCTGGAGGTCCAGGCTCTCTGCTCCAAGCTCAGGAGTCCCAAATGACCAAGAGTCGTCTGTTCTCTTGCTTCCACAGTACCAAGAAAGCAGCTCAGTTCCTTCTCAGGATAGACACTTCAACACTTTTCCCTTTAAATAACAGGCCGAGATCACCTACAGTGTTAATCTGTCCCTGTCCCCCTGCAATGCCAGGAGAAGCTTCCACACACTCAGTCCAACCCCCGTGGTGCCAGGCTGGGATCCCCTATAGCCAATGCCTCTCTCTCTATCGCTCTCTCTCTCTGTGCCGCCCGCGGTGCAAGACCAAGAATCCCCAGGGACAGCACGTGCCCACCTCAGCCCTGCCGTGGTCAGTGTCTCCTGCGCAGCCTCCACTCCGTCCACTCTGGTGGGTCACCTCCTTCTGGGGGTGCAGCCGGCCGCATTCCCCGCCCGCCCCCCGCATGCTTGGCGCGCGTGCTCCAGAGGTGCATGCCGGCAGCGCGGGGGGACCAGGGCCAGGCCCCCAGCCTCCTCTGGCCCT